>JAAZQE010000268.1:0-34554 GCA_013620735.1 Clavariopsis aquatica
AGGGAAACCTAGCTTATACAGTTTTTTTTTGGTTTGCATAGTGGACACTCCGAGATAATTAGTTATCAGAAACACGATTAGTTTTTTTTATGGTTCAAGATTTTGCCACTCCCCAAAAGATCTTGGGGCCAAGCCCCCCCCCCTTGCCCGGGGAATTTGCCGCGTTTACCTTCTTTTGTCTCAACTAATAAGCCAATATCCGGCACCACTTTTGCAGTTTCGAGATGAACAAGCTGCATAGCACTTACCATATTCCTAATATCTACTCGGTGGGTAGAAGACATCTCACCATCAGCCTCTAACTCGAATGCAAACCCCATTATTGGTCCTCTCCTTTAATCCTTCAACCATCCATCCGATCCTCAGGCCCCCCATCCATCCCTCCCCTCTCTCCTCAATCGCGAGCCGAACGCTCTCGTATCGGCGCTTAAATGCAACTCGCACTAGTCTATGCAAGCCACAACAATCTAATCTTCTATGCTTATCAACAACCCAGACGGCAGAATCCCACCCACTAGTGCCATAATCAAAACAGCCAATCTATCCGCAAACCGCGAAACCGGAATATGCAAAGTGTAAAAAAAAAAATTGAGACTCAGCAATCAGGCAAAGAAACGGAAACGTGGCAAGTCTCAATCACATCATGTCGGCACTTCTACTTCAATAAGAAGTTCGGTAACTAAGAAGAAAATTCTCCGCATATGCGCAAATGAAGATAATGTAGCAAGTGGGTACTCTCCGATCCAAGTGAGCAGATCTTTACCAGGTCAAGCGCGAAAATCTTTCAAAACCCCTTGTAGTAGAGCCACTGTTGCAATGATAGAACCACCTATGCCGAGATAACACCGAGTATTATGTGGACCCAGATAATAATAAAAAATAAAACAAGGTCCAAATCTAGCTAATAGTACACTCATTCATCATGTATGTTCACTCTGGTTGCAACGATACCAAACGTGTAGACGCGGAAAAAAATTCATAGCCCAAACTCCAGATATTTGCAAGCATCAAGGCCAAAAGCCAAGTGGGGCGTAAAAAGCAATAACAATGTTCCCGCAAGATGCAGGAGGTAAATGGAAGCACGCAAAGATCCACCGACCCAATATCCCCATTTCTCTTCGAACCGGAATTAAAAGAAAGGGTGAAATTTTCGTATAGGCATGGATGCCAGTTAGGAATTAAAAGTGTTCGTAACAGCAATGTCGGGAAAAAATAAAGTCAAATCTTCATGACACACCAACGCCAGCGTTGAAACACCTATACAATAGCAGAAATTCGAGTCTAAGCCTCCATCGGAGTTGGTGCGGGTACCGACTCCAAAACATGTGCAATGTCACCACCCATTGACTGCGGAATGTGCACGCCATTTACATTCTCTCGAGGCTTAGACTGAGCTTGAGGTTGCGGGTGCTCATCCTTGTTCGTGGCATGGTGATGCTGGCTCTCCTGCCCTGAATTCTCACTCGGTGTTTGATCTTCATCATCGCCTTGGTCCATATCAACGTCTCCATCGTTTGGGCTCTGTGAGTCGGCCAGACGGCTATGGTCTGCGAGTTCTTGCTTGATGTCGTGATGGTGATCGTGATGGCCTCGGGCATGTGCACGTGAATGGCCGGACTGCTCTTCAAGCACTTTGCGTGCATTGTCCTCTGCCTTCCTCGACTCTTCAACGCCTTTGGGGAACATCTTGTTCATCACAAAGCTATGCTTCTTCTGGACGCTGGCAGTTAACTCGGAGCCGGGAGGCAAATAACTTGTTGGGCTCGGTGTTTGTTGGAATCCTGGAGTGTAGCCCCGTTCCCCCCCTTTCTCTTCTTCCTTTCTAGCATGCACCTTGCGGAGGTTGGCAGCTGAGGATTGGGAACGCATATCCGGCCTGCCATCCTTGCGAATGAGGACACCATCAGCATTTCGAATAGGCTTCGTTCGTGTCTTCTTGGTGTGTGCGTAAGGATCAATGGGCATGCCGTTCATCCCCACACCCGGAGTCACACCTTGGAGCCCAAGACTAACGGCACGACCACTCGAGCCTGGGCGACCGCTGGAACTAGCAGGACGCCCGCCACGCATTGTCCCACCACCACCGCCGCCACCACTTCCACGTCGGACAATTCCTCCTCTGGAACGCCCGAGGGGACTATAGAAGCCGCTAGGGCTTGTTTGAGACTCTGTGGTACCCTGCCAATCCTCCTTCTCCCATTCGGGTGTGCCAAGTTGCACATGAGCTGGCAAACTCTTCCGTCCGCGGCCACCGCGACTGCCAGGGCCTCCGCCTCGACCACGCCCTCTAGGTGTGCGATTCTCGGCTACCCGTTGAGACTCGGGCCGCCAACTGTCATCCGAAGGACCATCTTGCGTCCCATAAGGAGCAAAGGATGAATGCGAAGGCTGCGATAGGAGCGTCGACTCGGGTAAAGATTCACGGGAAGGAGCGTGAGACGATGGCAGCGAATGAGAATGAGTCTGGATCCGGGCATCGGAATCATCCGTGTCTATGTTTTCGTATCCGTGTTGTTGATGCGTATGTCCCTGGGAGCTTCCATATGCAACGCGTGGTTCGAGGGCAGCGAGCTTGGGGCGTTTGGGTGATCCCACGGCCTGTCCGACGGGATCGTGCGGGCCGTCGATGCCATTGGGGTGGGCCCGTTTAGCGCCCGCGTTGACTGTTACCCATCCGCCCTGGGCTTGTGCGGCCTCTGACCTCTGAGACGCATCCGAATTAGCTACTGCTGGCTGGCTGCTATGGGCGTGGAAGGATTGGGGCCTGTGGGCGGGGTGAACTGGAGGGTTGATGTGCGGTACGTTGGATTGTGTTGAGTGGTAGGACTGAACTGCATGCGAGGAGTGGGTTGAGTGGGCTGAATGGGCCGAGAGCTCTCGCGGCGATTGAAATTGGTGTGATGTTTGTTGCGGCTGTGGCTGCTGAACAGGCGGGGCAAGGGCTGATTCCTCCAGGCGTTGGATCTTCTTCTTCATGATCTCCAGTGTGATTTTTAGCGTATCGACCTCGTTTGCTTTCTGGGAGATGATGGACACTTGATCGGCCATGAGCTCGAGTGCCGTGTCTTGGGCAGATATGGGGGCTCCCGGAATCCCGGCGGTTACCCCTCGAGCAGAGACCTCACGCGAGGCCTGGAATTCGCGGGAAAGTGCCTCGAGAAGCTCGTGGATGTTTTGCATTTCATGCTGCAACCTCCCGACGGCCTCGTCAACGCGGTGGATTTCCGAAGTCTGGTGATGGAGCTGACTCTGGAATTCGCGGCGGAGGCTTTCCGACGAGCCCTCGTACCGCCGCATATCGCGGCTGTGGACAGACAGAGCACTGCTGTTCTGCAAGATTTGGGTTTGCAGACGCTCCAGAGCATCGATTTGAACCTCGCTAGGGGACCGTGGATAGTGGTGACCATTGGTGCGATGCTGCTCGACAGGCGAGCGGACGTGCGACATGACTGGAGGGAGATCCCGCGTGCGATTGGTCAGACCAACGCTGGCCTCCTTGGGCGGTGAGTGGTGCTGGGGCTGGGCGACGTATTGCACATCGTGCACTGGCTTCACGGCAGGTGATGGGGAGGGCAATGGATTGCTGGGCGACTTTTGCGGAATGGAGTGGACCGGGGCCGTGGGAGAGCGGACTGGCGGCGGGGGTAGCGACTGGCGGTTGGCCTCTACCTGGCGTAGGGGTTGGTGGTGATGGTGGTGGTGGTGTGGCTCATGGTGTGGCTCATGGTGTGGCTCGTGGCGGTGGTGGTGGTGGTGGTGTTGCTGGAGGAGACTGGACAAGGGGGCTTGTGGTTGGGATGCATGCTGCATCGGACGGGTGTCGACTTCCATGTCGTCGGCGGGAGCACTGGTTGCTGGAGTGGGTGATGCTGGCCTGGGGGAGTCTTCAGCGAGCAGCGGCTCGGGTGCTGGGTCGATCTGAGGTTCTACCACGATGCTCTTGTTGGGGGATATCTCGCATCGCAGCTCGATGCGTGGCAATTTGAAAAACTCACGAGAGCTGGAGCAACGGTCAGTTAAGAAGGCACGTAGCTCGAGGATGATAAATGCGGGCGTGCTATATGTTATATGGCGTCGCTGTGTTAATACATATGCTCTGCAGGGCGGCGTGCATGCACCACCCCGGCAGCAGAGCGCCACAGGGCGGCCTGCATCATGAGCACGAGAGGGCACCACCAATGCCGAGCGCGACAAATAAATAGACGAGAAAAGGCTTACCGGAACGATTGCTTGCCCTCGGGCGTGTCAATGACGTTGAATCCAAGAATCTCGCTGCAGCTGGGGTTGGGGCAGGCCAGCGGCTGGATCAGACTGCACAGGCGTCAGTAAAAGAGGTGGTGGCAGCAAGCCTGCTCAGCGCAATGCGGACAGGCGGGTTTAATAGATGATAAACGCATAGTGTGGAAATTATTTGCAAAGACCGATTAGTGCAGACGCGCTTGGAAAATATTAAAATACCATGGCCCCCGTTGATTGGAGCAAGGATAATGGTCATGACTGGGAAGGGGAAATAATGTGCGACGACGCAAAAGGGATCGGCCCAGGGCTAAAGGTAGCTGCTTACCATCCATCTAAATCCGTCGCTATCGACGCCGCCTTCTGCTTCCCATGCTGTCTAAGGAGGCTGCTGTACGACGCCAGAAGCGCCGGGAGGTAGTACGTGCCCGTGATCCGGTGCCACGAATTATAGAACTCGCCCACAGTCTGGAGACAGCGCCTGCAGAAGCCCGTCGTGGACCTGTTGGCCGGCGACTGTGGGCGTGGTGAGCCATGGCCAGCACGCTCAGCGACCGCGACGTCTGCGGGCTCGCCATCGTCGGCCGTGGATGCGGTACGCGAGGTGGAGCGTTGCTGGTGCTGGTGCTGGAGCTGCTGGTTCTGGTGTTGCTGCTGGAGTTGCACCGCCGCAGCTGTGTCGCTGATACGAGAACGTCGCCTGGTTCCTGCCATGGGTGCCGAGTACCTACCAATAGTTCCAAGGCTTGTAGGGATAGTTCATCAGAATGCAGGCCGGCAGAGTCGACGATTGTTGCAACAACAGATGGAAATAGCAGTCCAGCGTGTGAGATTGCGCCTTGCACGTTTCGATGCAACGACGCAAGTGAGCGGGGGCTGCTGCACCAGCGCTTCTAATAGATAGAGAGCAGCAACAAAGCAGGCGCGCTGACGAAGGAGCAGAAGGAGTGCGCGTTACCGAGCGTCAGCGGATAGAGAAAGGAATGGGAGAAGGGATAAAAAAAATATAATAAAAAAATATAACAATAATAACACTCAGAAGAGAGTTGCGAGGGTGGCACTGGCACTGGCCTCGGCGCGCGGTTTCAGCGTGTGGCAACGACGGCGGGCGGGCGATGCGAGGCTTGCGAACACAAAAGGGACAACAGAAGCCGTTGGGGCGGCGATTGGGAGAGCAGCAGGCTTGAACTAGGACGTGGCAAGAGAAGGATTAGAGAGGGAAGGACGGGGCGTCAAAAGGCAATAATAATTAGACCAAAAGTTATTCCATGTTTAGCATGCTTCGCTACGTGTGTTTGGCCCAGCTGGGCCTAGTTTCACTTTTGGATAGAGATAGATGCATTACGAATGCCGCCTTACCAGCTCGGTGCTGTTGCTGAGACTAGCCTCGTACAATGGGGGACCGCCGGCCCAGCATCTGGCCAGCATGGCTGCTGATTCACGCCTGTGGCCATTCCATTCCATGATTGCATGCCCAGCCCACAGGGCCGCCGTCTCGCACATGAAAAACAAGTACAGTACAGAGTAGGCCCAGCGCCGTTCGACCTGCCTGCTTTCCTTCTTCACGCCGCAAGCCACGGGCAGCTCGCGCGCCCAGCCGACGATAGCAGTTAATAATAATTGCGAGTCTTAGCGCATCGTATTAACTCTCAACACGCCCGCCGAACCGACCAACACGACTCGGCGCCTGAGCATGCTGCCAGACACAATGCAGCCCGCGGGTGCAGCCCTCTGCAATAACATCGTCATCTATTTCCTGTCCTCCTGCACCCGTGCCCCGACCACCCTATACCGATTGCTCCCCAACGTGGCGCGGCATAAGCCGGCCTGGCCTATAAAAACCCTGCGCTAGATTAATCTACACAACGCAAGGGATTGGTCGCAGGGATGCTATTTTGCACATCAATGACAACAGTTTCACAATCTCCAAATGCCCGCGTCGGATGATGCTAAGGCCTAAATCTATTCTTGATTAACGTCGTCTCGCTCCATGTTTCGACTCGCTTTTGGCTCAACGCTGGGCATTTTGCCTCGTTCATCCTCCAAAATGCCGCTATACAAGCGATACAAGCGATACAAAGCAATTCAAGCGACACAACCGTTGTGCCAGAGCCCACTCCCGTATAATGCCCTACACCAATGCCCTATATTAGCCTTCATATCCGCGCCTATATTGACGTGCAATGCATGCCCTGCACTTTGAAACAGCGTCCCACTACCCTCTCCACCCCCCCCCCCTAACACAGTAATACAAGTCCCGGCCACAAATAATCCTCTCACTTTACCACGACAAATCCAACACCCTCGCGCGCCGCCTGGCATGCCCGTGAAAGTGCCTGAACTTCTGTATCCGTCCATTTGACGCTGAGGTTGTCCCAATTCTTCGTCTGGTATTCGCGTTGGTATTGCGATCGCATGGCTACCAGTCGGTGGATCTCTCGAGGATCCCCTGTTCCACTGTATACAATAAATGCCGTGCAGCGTGGCAAAGAATCAAACACCCTGACAATGTGATCCACCGTCCGCGCAACCACGTCACCCAGTCTCGCCCCCGTGACTTCCTCATCCTCGTCCCCTTCTGGCGAATATCCTAACCTCTTTAATGCCGCCTGGCGAATTGTCTCATACTCGGGGCTCCTTGCATCCTCCCACCATCCACGAATGAGCTCAAGCTCACGGAATCGACTCCAAATGAAGTCCACCTTCTCAGTAGCGCCGTCCTTGCCCTCGGCTTGACCGCTGATCGCACGTTGAATTCCTTCGATGACATCTAAGTCACTCTTGCATCCAATGGCGATGTGCGCTTGCCCACCGTGACCTCGACTTGGATCGCCCCAGTCAATGACAGCGCCCGTTCTTGACAAACTGTTAGATTTTGGTCGAATCGCTCGTCCTAGTCTCTTGAAAAGAGACTCTGCATTCGTTTCATTGCTTCCCCATCTTGGGCCGCGCTCGCACTTCTGCTTGACCAATTCAAAACATGCACGAGCATCTTCGATACTATCATGACCCTTGGCGCCGTTTTTTTGGATTTCCGATGCGAGGTACCTCTGTGCCAGAAATTTCAAAGACTGTCGATATGGTAGCCCTCGCATATGCGGATAGATGATGGCAGTATCAACAAGAAATGGGTGCGTAAGTTTGAGCGCATTTAGATCCGAGTTCAATGAGTGCCCGACAAGGATCGTACGGGGAGTCATAAGTTCCAATAGCTCTTTTTGAATATCCGCGAGAGTGGTCGTGACATCTTGCAGCATGACTTCTGTGATGCCAGAGTACCTAGGAATGGTTAGTGCATATTATATTAGTGCAGGCTCGTACGTACTGTGTGAGAAAGTCCTTAATGGCCACATCTGGTTTTACTAGTTTGTCGAGTACCACATTATCCTCCCAGTCAATTAGACTAACTCGTGTGAGTACAAATTCGTCGTGCACAGACTTGCACATTTCGCAATCAACAATCAAAATGCGTCTCCCAGCTGTTATACTACCCTGTTCAATCTCATTTTCCGGTACATCTCCGTCTTCGAGACGGTCAACATTCGTATCTACCCACCCATCTTCTGTCGTCTGCTTTGCAGCCTTCCTGCTCTGGAAAGCAGCCTCCTTTGCCTCTTGTGTGGCAAACCAGGCTGGATGAATTACATACTCATGTTCGCGCTGCTCCTGCAGACTCGCGATATACTCAGTAATACGCGTGCGCTTGTTCTCCCAGTGCTTTGTATTCTGAGGAAGGGGTCCCTTGTGATTCGAATTTTTCTTCATTTGTTTCTCTTCTTTAGTCTTTGGTATTTGCGAGGTTAGCATTGTGTGGATAGGCGAATGTATTCTATGATACTGATTGTTACGGTGGTCACCTGAGCCGTTCACGGGCCAGACGTGAGGAAATATGTCTGCCAAAGGCTGCAGAGCCTGGGGCAGTCGATCTGGCTTGAGACTGGCTGGGTAGTAGTCATCTGGTGAGATATGCAATCTTTTTGGCTTGGCATCTTGTACATCAGTAGGAGATGAAGCATCGTGCGTCTTCTGGATATCTCCATCTTGGGCAGACTTGGTTGGTTGGGCTAATTCTATGGGAATGTCCCCGTTGAACATACCCAGTTCCAATCCAGGAACCATGAGCACAACAACCTGTCGGATGTTCATGCGATGCCGTACAGATACCCACTGAGGGGCATTGCCATCTGCAAGTAAGTACAGCACTAGGGATTGTAAGTCGGTTATCTTCAGCTTCGACTGTAAACGAGCGTGATGCGAATGCTCAATAGCAGGATAATTTCGGCCGATCTTGCGCTCCTTTCTACGCTCCTCCCTCTCGCATTTCTCCTTCGCAGGTTTATCCTGCACAGATGGGGATCGATCATCAACCCTTTGTATACTGCTATCTCCGCAGCCTTCCTTCTTCACAGCGAATGGATTGACAGGTCGCGAGCTAGTTTCGCCTGTTTGGGCGGCGAACGGATTTGCGGGAAGAGTTGAAAGGCCGACATGTAAGTCCTTAGGGTTGTTGTTGGACTTTTCCTGGTGTTCAGGACCTGAGTCCATGGAGTCAGAGCAGTGACGGCGACAGTTTGAGTCATGCGCCGGGGAACAATCCCGCCCATCTCCCAGGTCCTGCGATTTTCGCTTCTTCTTGGGTGCACCAATTTTTGTCCAGCCGCCGTCGTCGTCGTCGTCTGCTGCAGCAGCAGCAGATGCTGGGGTTGGGCGGTTTTCTGTATGTGCTTCGTCCTTCAATCGCGCGAGAGTTTCGCCAAGGCTATAATCGTGAGGTTCCTCATGATGGCCCCTTTTTCGTTTAGCCATATTCTGGCAGGATAGGGGGTTAAGAAAGCGTGGTGTCGTGAGGTGTTCTGTGGTTGTTGCGGGGAGCTCTCGAGCTTTCGAGCTTCGAGAAAATGTTCCAAGAGCAGACCGAAATTGAGCCAGGCGATCTACCCTAGTCCTGATTAGGCTAAACATTCGCAAACCTACATTCATCACTCTCATACGTAGACATATGTTTATATAACGCATTTTGTATTAATTAATTCATTTTTGAAATACATCACCATCCATTCCAATCCAAATATCAGTACAATCTTCACTTTAGTAAACGGTCTTCCTTTCAACTAGTCCTCCAATGATCATCAAAATGATGACGAAGGGCGGGGGGGACTGGTACAATCGGATTGCATGGCGATTAGAATGCACGCTTTCATGGTGGTACTCGAAAAATTCAGACCAATACAAAGATTTTTCCAGTATCCAAGTTAGTGGAAAGTTGATGAACAATAAAACACTCATCATGATGGTTGTTGGCTAGAAGGCACCAAACCCTCTTCGAACTACCAATATCTACAGACCGATCTATATTATAGGCCCTAAGCCCTCTAGCAACTACAATAAGACTTTAAAAGCCCAGTAACATCTACAAATATATCAATGGTGCAGGATACTTCAAATCCATTGCCATTAGGAACAACCAACGTTCCCAACGAATGGAAACCCAGATTCAGAGAAGAAGGAAGTGTTCCATCTATAGACTGCTATATAGCATATATAAATACCTTCCAATATTGTGTATTTGTATTCCTCCATCCAGTGGATGAGATTTGTGACTAAGTTTTGGAAGATATTAGAGACAATTCTTCGTCTCAGCATCCCAGCCTCAAAGACAACTCAGATCTTCTAAATCTACTTATATCCTACATCATCATTCTCGATATCACTCAGAGTTCACAAGATTCATATATCATGCGCTTTTATCTTTGTGCAGAGCCCCAATGCTGGTCTTCTCTACTTGCATACTCGCCGTGCAATGAACGGTATATAATAGTTTTCTTTCTTCTTTTTTGTCACTCCGTTTAACGACGTATTTCCGCTTTCAACGTGATTTCTAGCAAGAGATGACTCGGAAAAGTTATTCTATAAAAGATCTTAACAATAAAAACTCTCCACCTTCAAATTAGGCTTAGATCACCAATTTTCACTTCAAGATATGGGGCTGGAATCACAACAACACTTTCCCCCCCTGTTATTCATCTTCTCTCTCGTCTTTTCTTCTACCCCTTGCACGTTACGTCCACAGCACAGTTCTAAAAGATAACTAAAACCATTGTAGTCGCTCAAAGAAACTCTATATAATAAAGCTCATTCTCTACGGTTGGTTGACACTCCGGCTAGTTTCAAAGAAGTCATTAATTTTCTCTCATACTTGAAGATCAGAATTGATTCCTTGTCTAGAATCTCACTATAGGAGCTGGCTGTGGTTCAAACACTCTAATTCATGAATCTCGAACGACCATTAAATCGATGAGAGAAATTTGTAAAAGAATTACCCACTATAGAGAACTAATGATTTTATAATGAAAACATACTAAGTAAGTCGCGGTAAATCCTTGCCACGTATTTTGCAGCTTTAGACCTCATTGAAAAGTGGCTTGGAGCATAGTCATACTTATATTTTAAACCATAACACCCGGAGCCTCCTAAAACTAAAATATGCTTCAACATACTGTAGTCAAAGTCTTCTTTGTTTATTTTTCATTAATTATATCATTAGGCTTAATATTTAGCGACATTCTGTCTTAACTCTTCAGTATTATACTATCAAACTATAAGAACCTTTTCAAGATAGCCTATGAGTGGGGTTATGTATACTTGCATGTAGATAGTGCTTATCGTGATGTAGGACAAATAGAGACTGCCTATATGTATCAGGAGCTTGGTTTCGGTGTACATACGTCATAGAATTCATGTGCTATGGCTGGGTCTCAATGTAATTGATTCTTGGAGCAAGCATAAACGCTTGCATCAACAAGACTGGAATCGCCACTGGTGAATAGAATGGACAATTTTTCTGAACCTGGATTTACCTCCTCTCTTCATTATGAAATATCTACTGTATAAAGTATGGAGAACAACCAGCTATCCATAATATCATTACTCGCGACTCATAAAGACGGAATTTTATGGAAGACCCCGGCTATGGTGAGAACTTCACCTCGTTCAAGTATCAATCATTCCAAGCCTCACTTCCCTCCTCACATGGCACTCATTAATTTTCCACCAGCCTCCCCCAACTTTCTCTCCAAACTCAATCCCTCCACTCTCACCCATCTCCTCGAATCAACCCTCTACATGTACTTCACACCATGCTGCAGGCTCTACCCCCCCTCCATCACCAATGCTGAATGACTTTCTATTTTCTCGCCTAATGGTGTCTTCTCTGTACAGCAGGGCGGCGAGAGAAATTTCGATATTTATATAGAATATCATGTGTATTGAAATGAGCTAAGGAGGATATAAATGGGGCATGCGTTTTGGGGTTGAGGTACTTCATCAATTATATTATGTGAATACGTCTAGGACAAAGGTATGGTATAATAAGAAGCTTACAATAGATTGAAGCCTCGAGTAAAGAGATGTGCTTTATATAGTGAGGATATTGCATGTTGGAATATGGATTACCCGTTTCTTCATCCTTTCAGATAAATTCAAATGTGAGGATAGTGATTAGAAGCCCATTTACGGTGGATCACTGCATTGACATTCTTCAACGGCGGCTTATTTTCACAACAGACATAGGTTTTATTCTAAGTCTCTAGCTTAAAGATGAGACCAAAATGCCAGATTTTACGAGAATGCATAATGGTCAAAATTATGGTGAGATGAAAGGAGAATATGGTAAGGAGAACACAATCAATGCCAAATGATTGCTGAATTTTGCACGACGAGGTAGACTTTGAGTTGGGGGAATATATATAGCTTAGAAGAGTAGAATGTGTTACCAAACTTCGTTTAAAGGTGATGGGGATGATACAGTTGGTAGCACTGGAATTTCGTCTATTGTAAAGGTCTTCTAATTAACTCCCCGATTATATATTCAGCCGGCTACCCTAGAAGGCGTTTTATTCAATCATTCGTTATTGCAAGAATCCTTTCGCATCACCATTCGAGATAAACACACTCCCGTCAAGCACGGCATCTTATCTGTCATAAGATATCTGGATATAAAGTGAAAGTAATTTGACTAGTTGAATAGCTGTGGGAGGAGGAGCTTCATATGGGCGGATACAATCCAAAATGTTCTATCGCGATAGGGTCCTTTTCTTTCAATCGATTATAAGCATTTTCTTTCGTCATTGCCCTCCCTGTAGTCCACACAAACTCTGATTCATGCATAGCCCTCGCAAACAGCATCAATGAATCTGGGTTTCTGTTACCATACGTCGAACGCAAACCCTGTGCCGGTTCAAATCCATACAGTTCGCCACTCTGTAGCACTACTGAATAGTTAACGCAATTTCCTCCAAACATTGCTATCAAAACATACCATCTTTTCCGACGGCATGCAGCAATTCATGCCCAAGAACGAAGGACCACAATCCACTAGACAACTTGTCACCCTCACTCGTGATTGTATACTGGGTTGATAATGGTAGAGAAAGATGGTTTGAGAAACACAAAACGACGATTTTGGGATCCGCGATTTGATTGAAGTGGTAACCTCTAGGGTAGAAATGTGATCCATCTGCTGCTGTTCGTCTCTCGTGGCATCCGAAACTCTTCACTGTGAAGGTCTATTATTTATTGTACCAGTGGATGCCAGATTAAGGTTAGACATACATTGGTTATTGATATATTTGCTGGAATATAGTCCTTTATCATCACAGAAAATGATAACATGGTCAGATGCTCCCTCGATATTCGCTACGGTTTGGAAGACCTCTACGCATGTTGTGTTAGTATTGATTCGGAAGTTCAGAAACGCAATGACTCACCCATTATTCCGCCTTTCCTAGCTTGGTGGTCCAAGAGGTGAGCATCAAACAAGATATCGTACATTGTTTCGCTGCTATATCGAGCCCAGGGATCTAGATTATGGGCATTGCTGAGAGCGTTGTATCCTGACTTTGCAATGGCAATGGTATCTTGGAGGACTAGATCTCGAAATCCAGCTGGGCAAGTTCCATTAGGATCCCAAGTGAGGATGGATAGTACTGGGCATGTACAAAAAAAACCAAAGTGTGGCCAAATGGAGGACAAACATTTGCAGATAGGTCATGTTCTGAGTGAAGAAACCAGGTCACCTACTAACGACACAGTGGAAATTAAATTAATTTGAGTATCCATTCTAGTAGCGCTAGAAAAGAGTCATTGGGTTGTTGAGATAGTAGTCTAGCAGTCCTTGTATAGGATTGGCTTGAAATATGCCGCTCCATGGTTATCACTTCCCTCTAGGCGTAGCTCAATCAACGAGGGTTGTGGAGAGTATCCCGAGAAATATGGATAGCCAATCATATTGAGCAACATAGGCATTCCAATAAGAAGACGATGAAAGTAAGCCCATACTCGACATCAAATATTGCCCTCTACGAAAGCTACATTGATCATGCATGGCCCTGAAGCATGTGAAAGTGCCAACGTATGCTGTGTATCGCAGGTATTATATGTGTCGAGAGTTTATCTCGTCCATCGATTAGAAGCAGCATAGTATCTGGGCATATCCCACTTCCAAGGGTGCATGCTCAATTAAAAGGCGTATGCTAGACTACCGTATCTGATTAGAGATATGGAGATGCGGCTACAATACTCATTCAACTAATGAATTAGATATGTGGCCGAGAAACTCACAGCAACCGAACCATCAGATCTGTCGTGACAGTCGGTCGGACACTGATGTTTGGATGCTTTCAGAGTTTCGTTGCCTAGGACCCACTTAAATTTAAGCTTCGTACATTGGCCAATGGGAGACGTGCCGTCGACCGCTAGTCCACCTCATTCCCCAAAGTCTCACAGCAGGGAACATTTTGGAATCGTAACCTTTCACCTTTCACCACAACCGCGTCGTCGTGCGAATTTCTGTTCCGCTTGCAGGCGTAGGTCATGTCTTCCTTTCCAATCGCTTATGCCTATTCTGGAAACCTTAAGAAGCTGACAAATTGCGAATAGAGCACGCGCCGTTCACTGGACAACCCTCATTCAACCGCACCCGTCCTCACCCGTCTTCGCTCGCCAACGAGGCAAACGTCCGCCTTGCTGTGGTTCTATAGGACTGCAAACTTCTACCTAGAAGCTCGAGACTTGCAATATAAAAGGCCCTAAAATACCGAACCTAAAACACTTTGAAGGGCCGCCTTGCTGAATTGCACCAATCGTACGAAGCAGTGCAACTTTGTCCTCGGCGGAACCACTCGCCATTCATCAAGATAGGCGGATAGTAGCGATACTGCTAGCTTCGGAGAGATAGCCTGGCTTGAGTGCGCTCTCAGGTAGGCTGAGAAAACGGGGTCTGCAGAGCAAGCTTGCGGGGAGGCGAGAGTGAGAAGACTCACCAACGGTGCCAGTGGTTCTCCACTTCACATAAGAGATTGTATGGTCCCATTTGCTTGGACGACTGGACGAGATCTCTGGGTAGTACTCTATGCCTGGCCACCGACAGAACACGCTCTTCTAGCTGGAATACATCATCGGTCCAGTCACTTTCATTACCCCCCAGCTACTCTGCATACCTCACGCTAAAGTCGCGAACCTGATCCCAACGTCGCTGGGACAACAACTACCCCGCAACACGTATTAGACGCGGTGTATACACAGTTCGCGTTTGGCTGCCTAGAACTTTTGAGCCTTTCCCTCCCTGTTGGACTATTTAACCCCCACCACGCCTCGCTTCTCTGGAATTTGTGGTTACTTTTCAAGTTGCACCCTTCAAGTGAACCGAAACGTCGCCCATTCACGGACCGTCTTTGGGCGGCGTTGGCCACGTGATCACACATAACAAGATCTCACACCACTATGGACAACGACGAACCTACACAGCCGGCAACGCAGCAAGTCCTTGACCCACGTCGGGTTGGTGGCAACAATTCTGGGCTAGACGAAAAGGACATCGCCGATGTTCTTGCGATTCTCCATCCAGCCTCACCTGGCGCTATCAAAATAGTCGAAGATACTGCTGACACTCGCCGACATCATGTACTTCTTCGCAATGCGTATGACACATACGATGATGGATTTAGTGATATTGAAGAGCAGGAAACTATCATCATCGACAGATCAGGAACACAGACTGCACACGACTCTCATGCTGGAGCGGATCTCGCTCTGCGAATGTCGTCCGTTGGCTCTTTAAAACATCCGAGTCTTGGGTTTGTCTTTGGTCGAAACCAAGGTAGTTCTGACATCGTGTTTGGCCAAGATTCTGGAAAGCGTATCAGCAATCAGCATTTCCGAATCTATTTGAATCCAGATGCAATCTTGATGATAGAAGATATGTCAACAAATGGTACCATTGTGGATGAAGTCCTGCTCAAAAACCGCGATCCGAGGTTTAACAAGGTCCGCATGCTGGGGTCTGGCTCCATCATCTGTATACAAAATGCCAGTGATGGTGATATGATTAAATTTATTGTCCGCATTCCATCTCGAGTTTCCCACATGGACCGATTCCAGAGAAATCTCCGAGAGTTCCTCACTCACTGCACCCCCGACGCAGACAAACCCAAAGGCAAGAATTAAATTTATGCTACTAGCCACTTGACTGACTGTTTGGTAGTGCTCCAGCGATTGGAGAAACAATACGGTGGGCCGAGGATGAAGTGGGATGGTGGAGATCGTTATAACATCATAGGTATGCGGTTTGCCATTGGAACTCATTCTATCATGATTTGACCTTTAGCAGGCCTCCTCGGAAAAGGAGCTTTTGCTACCGTCCATCAACTTGCTACAAAGATGGAAGGTAAACTCCTAGCCGCAAAAGAACTCGAGAAACGTCGGTTCATGAAAAATGGCCAGCTCGACAAGAAAATTGATAACGAGATGAAGATCATGCAGGACCTGAGACATCCGAATATTGTTGAGTTTGTTGAGTATCATGACCAAGGTGACTACTTGTATATCATTATGGAGTACGTTCGCCATGGTGATCTACAGTTGTACCTTAACAAGAATGGCCCAATGGAGGAAATGCAGGCAAAATCCATGGCACGACAGATACTGAGTGGTCTCAGCTATCTCCATCGAATGAAGATCACGCATCGCGATATCAAGCCGGACAATATTCTTATTTCGGACGTAGAGCCCTTCACAGTCAAGATCTCCGATTTTGGTTTATCAAAGGTTGTCAAACATGATGAGACCTTCCTTAAGACATTTTGCGGCACATTGCTGTACTGCGCGCCAGAGGTCTTTCCTGATTTTGAAGGAACCCCCTCGAAGGGAACCAAACGCCGCCGTGGAACCAAGCAGCAGTTTCATTCCTACAGTTCATCAGTGGATATTTGGTCTTTTGCTGCTGTTCTTTGGTTTTCGCTCTGCAATAAACCGCCGTTCGAAGGTATCGCGGACGCCACTGGCCGCGCGATGTACAATAACATCATGACTACCCGCTTGGATCCTACACCATTGAGGAAAGCTGGGGTTTCCGAGAGTGGAATCAGCCTTCTCTGCCAGATGCTTCAGACCGACCCTGCACTCCGCCCGACAGAGCGACAATGTATGCAACATCCATGGTTGAGAAACGATGCATCGCTTCCAGAGGATCCCATTCTTCAGTCTATCGTTGAAGAAGAAGAGTACGATGAGACTGGAGAACAGCTGTCGCAACTCAGCATTGGTGCAATAGTACCAGAATCTGACAACGATTTCGATGATATTTTAGAGGATGAAGAATTTGACCTGCTTGTAAATAACAGACAGTCGAAGAAGGTCCGAACAGATCCGCTATTCCCTCGTCACCAATTGCGCGATCGCGAGCATAACTCAAGCACGGCTCCGTCCTTCCATTCACAGCATGGTGTCATAGAAGAGGAAAGTTTCAAGCTCATCCAAAAACCTTCTAGTCGGCCGCGGTTGTTTGGGGAGATTGGACAATCAGCTCTGCAGAGCTCGGGGATATTAAATGACCATGCAAACGAGGCTCTCTCTCACGAAGCATCTAACAGCGGGGCCAATATGCAAAATGGCCATACTCGAAGCGAACAACCCCGGCAGGAATCGCCAACTCTTCAAGGTGTTCCTCGACTCGATGGTGCTTTCTCGTCACCTAGTTTGCTCGGAGCTGAATCCATGGTACGCGAGCTCAACATGGCTTCACCCCACTCGCCTGTCTCGAATGCTCAAAGTCCGAATGAACCCACGACGCCAAAGACTCCTGAGATGCACCAACAGAACTCGTTAGACCGTTCGAGCCAGCAACCCAGTCAGTTCAGTGATGCGACTCCCAAGGCCAAAGTCCCGACGTTGAATCGCCAGATCAGTCTCCCAAAGACAGCATCATTTTACTACGATCCTTATGATCCGAACACTCATAATTTGGAATATGCATCGAAGATGAGCGGGTTCGATTTTGTAGGCGCAGCACAAGCTAAAGCTGGTTCAAGTGAACTTGACGACACAATGCGGGTCTCAGCGCAGACCGACCAATCTAGTGAAGGAGAGCAATCTGCGACATCTGGGATTGACCTTTCCTTGCCCATCGGCCTAGATATCAAACCTCCACCTCGACGTCTCGGTAAACTTGTCGCAACCTCAGATTCTTTTGCGCCAGGTCTTACCTTGATGATTGACCAGAGTCGTACTTCGTGGGGTCGTCTTCCCCAGAACACACTAGTATATGAACATGTCAAGGATATCCGAGTCCCAAAGATCGCTTTTATTATCTTTTGGTGGTCATCAAGTGGTGATACTGAAGGATCTGTAAAGGAACTTTCTCAACAAGGCAAAGATTGGACGGCACTTGACAACCTGCATGTCGGTATATTCACTTGCGCGACGTCTGGAATCAGCGTGAACGGAAAGCACCTCCGAAAGAAAGATGAGAAAGGCCGTGCTCTATATGGTTCCCTTCATACTGGCGACATCATCCAGATTTATCATGATTCTAAAGGCACCGAATGCCTCCGCTTCAAGTGCGAGTTCTATCAAGGCTCTGGTAAGGAACCCCGACCTTCTGGCCAGGGCTTCAACATCATTCCCGGTGGCAAATTGCTTGATACTTGAGCCCACGTATCTCTCGAGTACGGAAATTCATTCAGCCCAACGCACCAGTTGGGAAGGCACACTTCAAATCTACATCGGGGCTTTTCATTTAGCGGGTGTTTCGGGGCATACCTTTACATGATTTACCCTACTTCTTCTCATTGATTAAATTTCTTTTGTTTTAAGCATAGCTGCAACTCCAACAGGCAAGATATTGGATTTTGTTTACCCAAATGTGGAGGTTAATGGAGGCTAACAAGAATTGGCACATATATTTCGAGTTCAGGATACACGTTGGATGTAACTGAGAACATCTCTGGTGATCACTGGCGTAACAGGAAAGGGCTGTATAGTTTATGAACTGGGGGTACAGGCTTGGCACATAGAGAAAGAGAAGGAATCTTAGCTAAACTCCGTTGTTATAACAATGGAGAATAAATATATCAAGAAATAGCAATCATCTCAGCTTGGGTTTGATCATGTACTCCTCTCAGCCTTGTGAAGAGGGTATCAATATCGGATGTGGATGGTATGTACGCTAATCCACAATGGGATTAGTTGATAAGCTTTCCCGAAGTGACATCTGTCTCGTAGTGCAAACGGGGCCTCGCCACTTCATTCATGTCTAGGTCCCTCGCTTTTTCCTTCGTCCTTTTCAACCAAAATGAGGAACTTTTGGGCACTCCCCGCTTTCCTGCGCATTGCGCTTGCCAGCCAGCATGCTTTTAGTGTCTTTGACGATATCCTCGCTTTCCCACAAGTTCGTCAACACCATATAGTATCATTATCTTGGTAATGCTAACAATGCTCACTAGTACGAGGTCATATTCCCTAACACCTACATAACTGAGAATGATGCCACATCTCTCCTCTCCCATGCTGCCTCGCATAGCGATAGCTCCGCGACAGTAAAGGCGCAGGAAACCCAAGAACTCTCAAAACCTGGCAAGCAGCCTCTGGGTTCCACAGCTAGCGATGCCACACTCGAAGAAAACTACGAGGCCGTCGTGCTCGGTGGCCAACGGTACCTCTGCAGCATTCCCGTAATACCCGAGGAAGTACCTACAAACTCCACCGCGACCGCTGAGCAGGTGAAAGCTGAAGAAGAGAAAGAGCTCATGCGCGCGTCGGACCGTGGGTGGGAGCTACTCGACGGTATGCAGGGCGAGTGTATATACTTTATCAGTGGGTGGTGGAGCTACAGCTTTTGCTACAAGGATGAGGTGAAGCAGTTCCATCAACTGCCGCCGAGTCGCGGGGTTCCGATTTATCCACCAGTTGAAGACACAACAGTGAAGAGTTATGTGCTAGGGAGGTTCTCAGATAAGAAGAAAAAGAAGAAGGGAGAGGAGACGAGGAAGACTTTGGGAAGAGAAGAGGGGAGTAAGGAGACGGTGGCTGATGATGAGGGAGCCAAGGAGAAGACGGGGTCAGGACTTGAGCTTGCAAAGCTAGAGACTAAGGGGAGCACGAGGTATATGGTACAGAGATTGTCTGGCGGTACTGAGTGCGATTTGACGGGTAGAGAACGCAGGATTGAAGTCCAGGTACGCCATCATTGTTGTGTTGCTATTGTCTCTTATTTACTCACCCCTGCAGTTTCACTGTCACCCACAATCCGCCGATCGCATCTCCATGATCAAAGAAACTTCAACTTGCTCCTACCTCATGATCATATACACCCCGCGCCTCTGCAATGATGTCGCCTTCCAACCACCTCAAGAGAACCTCGCACACCCTGTGTCCTGCCAACCCGTGATACCTGAAGCTGAAGTCGACGCCTGGACCTCACAGCGCCTCCTCGATCGCATTACCGAAACCGAGCGATTGGTCGCCCTCGAAAAGGACAACCTGCTACGCGACATGGGAAACGGGGCTGAAGGCACAACGCGCCGCCGTCCCATCATCGGCGGTATTGAAGTCGGCGCGCAGATGCTAGTTGGCAGTGAGGGTAAGGTCATTGAGAAAGGTGTCGTCGCTGGCGGTGGAAAGGAAGTATATGTCGGCACTGTGGCGAGCAGCGACGGCAAGACAATATCTGTGGCCGAGATGAAGAAACTGAATATTCAGGACCCAAAGGATGTTGAGAAGCTGAAGCGCAATGTGCAAAAACTTGCGGGGAGGAAGGGGTGGCGCCTCGATTTGGTAGATACGCCTAGGGGACGGGAATTTCGGGCTATTATCGAGGCGGAGGAGGATGCACCGAAGGAGAAGGCGAAGGATAAGAAGGTAAAGGAGAAAGATGAGAAGAGTGGTGGTGGTGGTGGTGAGGAGAAAGGGAGGGGTATGAGGAAGGAGGGTGACGCGAAAGGGAAGGGAGTTGTAAGTGATGATGAACCCTCGGAAGAGGGGAGTCAGGAGGTTTTCAAAGATGAGCTTTGAGATTTGCGTCATTCCTACAGCGTAGGCGTGGGTAGAATCAATATTCCCATTCTGTACATAATTATGTACAATATGTTTTCCAATCCAACTTTTCATGTTCAGACCGGTACAGTCAAAGGATTCATGACGCTTGCGCCCCCATCAACCCTGACCTCGGATCCGGTAATGTAACTGCTAAATCCACTTGCCAGAAACCCGGCAACCCGTGCAACCTCTTCCGGACGGCCAGCTCTCTCCAGTCCAATGACCCGCTGTTGAACATCTTCGGTCTGTAGACCCGCGGGTGGAAAGCCCTCCCCGCCTCCTCCCAAATCTACACCGACATCAATTTGTCCCGCCGTAACGGCGTTGATCCTGACGCCCGTTCCCTTCAGGACAGCGACGCCTGCCCTCACCACGCCGAGTGCAGCGTGCGACGAGATTGTGAAGGCGGGGCCCCAGCACCCTCCGTATGTGGCGGCGACGGATGTCACGACTACGATGGAACCGTAGGGTACGGGTTTGGGTGCTGCGTTGGGGTATGTTCCTCGCGGCGAGAGCTTCTGCATCGCCGCCGGGGCGTATTTCAGGGCGTAGAAGGAGGGAAGAGTGTTTGTAGTGAGAAGGTTCGTGATATCTGCGGGCGAGGTGTCGGTTATCGACGGCGGGCCCAAGATGGATGTCGACGAGCACCAGACGTCGAGGCGACCCCAGGAGTTCAAGATTTCGTCGATCAAAGTGAGCGTATCTTCCTCCGAGGAGGTACTGTACGGGTACCCGATTACCTTTGTGTTCGGGTAGGTGGCATTTACGGAGGCGGCAACTTCAGCGTAGGGATCAGAGGGCGAGGCGGAGCAGACATAGATGCAGGCTGCACCGTGTGCTGCAGAAAGAAGCGTTAGGTAGAGTTTAAGACAAGACAATGGACGCAGCCGGAGCGGAAATTTGGGACTGGGGATTGTAGTGAAGCGGGTGGAATGTCAAGATTTGGGCAAGATGAGCGAGAAGGAACTTGAGCGGAATTTGGCGTCTTCTATGGAAGAAAAGGTGTTGAAAACAACGAGATCTGGACGAGGCCGTTTGATGCCTTCAATCCAGTCCGAATGCTTGAGCTTGACAGAAGGTGAAGGCCGACCTTGTCTTCGCCTCAACTGGAACAAAGCTGGAAGAACGACTTACTAGCCAACTCAGTCACAATCGCCCTTCCGACGGGTTGTGTGGCTCCCGTCACGACGCATACGAATCCATACTGTAGCATTCGACGACGTTAGTATATATATATTTCAATTCTCATATTCGACGTCCATGACACGAGTCTCAGCTCGTCCCCCAAGCTGATCTCAAATTTGATGGATGAGCTGCCTGGGAAGTAGGCTGATAAAACGTACAAGTTTCCCATCTGGTCTATACGGCGAGAAGTGCTCCGACTCAGTCGTTCCCGGCGGAGCTGTTGATCCAGTTGCGTTTGCCATCTTTTAGAGGTTTCTTCAGTCTCAACAAATCGAAAGTAGAGCAAGACAAATGTAGCAGCAAGCTGGAGCGGAGCCGAAGCCCAGCTGAACAGGATATGCCATTGTTTTGTTTTCCATAGCACGCCACTAGTCTAGTGCATGGGAGGAGGGAGGTATCCACGGGGCGCGGAGATACGTGGTGGAGCAAGGCTTATCGGGAGCTTATCGCGGGGCCAGATCATTTCGGGAGAGGGGCATTGGGGATGCGGGTGGACATGGGAAAAACAATTATCATTACATCGGATTGGATTGGCTGGTCCGGCGGCTGGAAAGATGTATTCAAGGCTGCGAGGCGCGTGTCTATTTTCTATGCTTCGGCCATCTGTATCTGACATATCCTTCGAACCTCATTGGATCTGTGCCAAATATGTTCACAGGTCCTCGAGCTCTACCTCTAAAAAACCATCCCACTTCACTTTCGCATCCGAATTTGCCTTCAGGCTCCCTTCTCCGCCTCTTGCCGCTTCTTGATTGTCTCTCTACTCGGTAGCACATCAGGCCCAAAGCTCATGGGCAACAATTCCCCCAATGTCCTAACCTTGTACTCCCCGCCCTTGTTGAACATGAAAATTGGTACTTCTAGTTCACAGAATTCTCGTAAGAATTGTCTGCACATGCCGCACGGGGAACAAAAATCGTCCATATCCGTTGCTACCCCGATGGCTTTGAACGAGCCAATGCGATGGCCGGCCATTACGGCAGTGCCCATAGCAACACGTTCGGCACAGGTGCCAACGGGGTATGAGGCATTTTCCACGTTTGCCCCGGTTATGAGGTGTGGTTGAGGCGAGCTTAGGGACGCGGTGGGGTGCAGGAGGAGGGAGGCGCCGACGCGGAAGAGGGAGTACGGGCCTGTGTGAGTATTTTTAGCTGTGTCTTTTAAATCCAGCCCAATTTTTATATTCTCCCAAGCCTTCCTTGCAAGCAGCCACCTTAGAGTTATAGCAGCGCGGGGGAGCTTACAATACGCCGTCGCCTTCGCATCAATGCATTTAGTACTTAAGATCTGTAATTCCTCGACCGAGAGGCCGTGGATCAATCCATCTTTCTCTTCTACTGCTTCGACGGGCACTGGCTTGAGGGGTGTGGTTGACATAGTGGAGGGAAGGAGAGACGGAGGACTCCGATGCATGAGCTGGAGATGATGGACGTTAAGCCGAGGCTTGCCGTTGGAGCTAGGCTATGGAGGGGAGCGGCACTCCAAGAATGTCGCACAGATTCAGTCTCAGAGGCCAGTTTCTGCTTGTGAGAATTGTTTTATATATTCCCTGAGTTGGGTTCTCCGCAGGGGTTTGTTTAGTTGTGCCACTGTTACGACGCATTCCTCGTACTTGGTAGTAAAAGCTTGGGGATGCGACGAATGCGAGCTACACCCAAAGCCGTGCTCTTCCGGTGCCATCCTCTGAGTAGGACTAATAATTAATGCTGCATAATGAAGATATTTACCTGTACATGTACACCCAGTGAGATACATGGTCATCTTGGTACGAAGCAATCCAGAAGCCGTGGAATGCGCCATATCCCACTTCCAAGCCCAATATTGTACGGTTATCTCCACTTCGAAGCTTACAAGTGACCAATCTAATGCTCAAACGAAACAGGGTTTCCTCTTTCCCATTGATGTAAACTCTCCTTGATGTTGATCCAATACCTCAATCGAACCGCCTCATGCTTCGCACCCTCTACATCATCCTCCCGAAATGCGTCTTCCAACTTTCCCACGCTCTCGCCAATCCTCTCATCATTATGCCTTTTCATCCCTTCCAAGTCCATTTCCGTCTCCGCCTCTTCAATCTGTTCCTGTGTCTCTAGGACCTCCATCAGCAGCTCTGAGTCTTCAATCTTCGCGTGCTCATCCTCCGCAACGTCGATGCCTCGTAGGCTTAAGAGATATTGCGCCCTTAGGAGGGGTGATTGGAGCGTTTTGTAAGCTTCATTTATGCGGGCGGACATGGCTTGTGCTCTATTCTTATTCTCGGCGGGATGTAGGTCAGGATGCGCGCGCGATTGAAGTTGGAGAAATTCTTTTTTGAGGGACCCAAGGTCGATTGTGAAGTGCCCATGGGGTGGCGGGCCAGCCGGAAGCGTTGAGGGGAAAAATGTGTAATGTGTTTGCGGTCGGGAATTCGTATCTTCTCGAGGTGTTGAATGTAATGTCGATTGGTACCGGCGTGGTACTGTGTGTTGGGGGATTCGGTGCGCGCATAGGACGCATGGTGAGGTCTTTTGTTGTGTTCGGCTGTGTGAAATGGAGGATTCGGAGGTGAAAATGGTACGCAGCCGGGATACAGCTGTTGGGTTTATGGAGCGCATGTCGCAGTGTAAGTCCGCAGAGTCGGACTAGGGTAATATTACAGCACTTTTGTATAGCGTGAAGGGGATTGTGAACGTAGGTTGCGAGGAAGGTTGAGTTGTGATTCGCGGAGCGAGGTCGGAGGCGAACTTCCTTTGCGATGCGTTACGTCATCAACACTAGGAAGTATACATGGGATTACTCAAGATATTTAGGAGTACATATACTTAACAAGTAGCCGAGAACAAATCGTTATGGATAGGAGTGTTTAAGTAGATGAGAAATATTATAGATACACCTGTCTAGGTCTGTGGAAGATTGCTTCGCTACATTGTTTCCTTTTCTCTCTCACCTTTTTTGCTTCTTTCCCCATGTAATTATTCCATTCCATTCCAATACCCTAGCATAGATACACAAATCACGCAAAGTCTTTTCAAAAAAATTATGACGTTGTTCATTCCTCGTCCTCAATCCTTCCAGACAGCGTCCGCAGTGAGTTGACATTCAAGATACTGCCGACTTAAGATTCTCCTGTCAAAGAGAAAAAATGAGTGGTGGACACTAAGCATCGTAGGAATGTTTATCATAGTCGAGTACGACCAAACACATAGGACACGAACTCCTATTGCAACATCCAGGCACGTTTAGTAGACGTCAAGTTTCGTTCACTCTATCCGTTTGAGGTCAGGTCTTCCCAGAGATGCGAGGTTGTTCTCCAATGTCGTGCCAATGCTTGGCCAAATAATTGCCAAGTGGGTTTCATACTGGCGGGAAACAAAAAGGCGCACACATTCTCAGTCTTGAGATTCCATAGAGATAATGGAGAGCAATGTGTCAATGCTCAGGGAGAGTGTTTGCGATTTGAATGTTGAAAGAACCATGATGCTTAATATTCTGTTGGATAACTACAGCATTGTCCCAAGTCATGATTTAAGTGTCTAACCTCTCCTCTCGTGTGGCCCGAAGGTCCTTGCTTTGATGTTCCCGTCTACCGCTTACTGCTTACCGCCTACCGTATGAATGACCCCACCAAACAAAATCTTCTATTTCTGCACCCTCACTAGAGTATGGTAGAGGGCTATCATAATATATATATCAAGATTTCAAACAATCTTTCATCAATTCATGAAACAAGGTCTTATGGTCTAGTGGTATGATTCTCGCTTAGGGTTTACTAAGCACAAATGCGAGAGGCCCCGCGTTCGAATCGCGGTAAGACCCTTTTTTTGTCCTTGATTCAATGACGAAGGAGTTCTGAAGTTTTACTCCTTTTTTTATTGCTCTTTCCGATTGTGTCCAATTGTGTCCAATTATGTCCTACCATCTCCTTTACTTCCGTAAGAGAAATTTATCGGGAAAAAGATGATGTCTTGTTTGAATTACTAAGTTTCTGTGGGTATCTCAAGTAAGTAGATGGATAGTCTAAGTAAACTTAAACAAAGAGTAGAATCTTTGAACTTTCTCTAAACTATACTGAACTTAATATTATAAATTTTGAACGTCATTGTACAAGTACTGTTCCCTAGGCGTAAAAACAGATAGCGCACAGAAGCCATGTACTTCACTGTGTTGCGTAACCTAATTACTTCTCACAACTATGATAGTACTCCACTGCCTAATCAGCAAGGCATATGATAACGATAGGAAAGGACTCGTAAGTGATTTTGCGACAACTCATCATACACGACTGTTGTGACGCATATCGTGGAGGCTGTGTAGATCTGTGATATTGGGGAGTGGGATGGTGTCGTGAAACGGAGGACTTCCTATCGACGTATCAAGCAATCCAATCTAGCAAATCATCCCTGCCTCGTATACGACAAGCAAAATTCAATACCTGGTTGCTGGGAGCGGACCGGTCCCCGCGGGGGTGCAGAAAAACAGATACAGAGTGTCATTCAGCCCCTGCCCTCCAACTGCAGCCATTGTTCAGACATAATCCCGGCGGCAATATGCATGTTTTCGGCTGTGGAAAAGACCGCAGCGATCGAACTGGGTGCAGGGCATGGTCAATTCTGGGGCCTGGGCCAGCACTCATTCTCTATTGTATCATTGTTTGAGATTGGGCGGTTCTCAAGCTCAACGCAACGTCAGCCCAAAGCCAGCAAAGCGCTGAAATCAAGTTAGGTCTTTCCATTAGGCTCTACAGTTCCCGACGTGGCAGTATTGTTGTCGTTGGGCCGCGTTTTGGTGGCAGAGTTTGAGAGTGACAAGACTGGGGCTTTGAGAGCATGCGAGACAAGGGACCTGGATAGAGTCCGAATTGCCGAACGTGATCCGCCCCCACGGTGACGGCGACCAACAGGTAATCCCCCAAGATCTTTGTCCCATGCGAGTATGCCTAGATTTACAGCCCCCCCTTCGACCTGGACGCCCTTGATATGCCAAACGCTTGACCGGTGGAACAGGGCCCCTTCTTCCAATGAACCCAAACCGCCCCGGAATGCGTGGGTGCATGGCTTGCTCTTGGGTTGTTTGGGGGTTGTGGAGCTGCAGCTTGGAGCAAGGAAGAAGCAAAAATAAGGTGGCGCGTGTTGGACCCAAACCGTGCCCTGCCAGGGCTGCCCAAGTGTATTATAATGAATACTGCTGGATGTGCTCCCTCAAAGCTTGTGCTGCCAGCTCTTTCGTTCATGGCGGGGTATCTCGTTGCCCTTCGCGAAGTCGCCCCATCCCCGCCCTCTTGCCTGCCAGCCCGCACTCACAGCAATCCTTTGTCTCTCTCGTTTTTTGCCTTCTGACAGATGGCTGACGCTCGTTGGACAGCCCCCCAGAGCCATTGCCTTTGAGGGGCGAGGTGGAATCGTTCTTGGTTGGGTCATATTTTGTCATTGGCTAATGATAGAGCTTGTCGCTACCTGATATTATTCACCGGAATCGACACGCCGACCCAGCACGCCGACCTAGCATGCCGGAGAACAAGGTTGATCCAGGTGGAATCTGCCCCTAGCTGTCTAAAATCGTCCTCTTGTTGCCCAAGGCCCTCCCTTTTGGGTTGCTTTCCCCCTTTTTGGAGGAGGCCTCTCACACTGGTAGGACGAATGCGGTTCGCCGCTGTCCCCGGCGACTAGCCTAGCTCCACAGCCCGACGACAGCGTCGATGCTAGGTATCGTGAGGTGCCAACACACTCGGGAAAGGCCGTAAATACGAATCAAAGCCAGGGCGGCAAATAAAGAGCGATTCCGTTGCAGAATGTCCATACGATTTGTTGCTCCAGTTGACCTGCTGGCACTGGGGCTGGGGAGCGGCCACTTGTCAACACCTACGACGCCGGAGGGCGGTGGGCCCAAATGGTCCTCCAAATGACTATCAAAACGGTCGCCGTGTTCTCCCGCTACCCTTGTGACGACAACCTAATTTTGAACCCGTTCGAGCCGTGGGGACCCCTTCTACCTTCAGTACGAGGTACCAGAGAAGCGGCCATCTTCCTTGTCAGGCTGTTGGTGCCTCGTCATTCTTGTTGCCGATCTAGTTGTAAGGCGACCGATCGTACTGATACCAAAGAGCAATGCCGCCCCCATCTGTAAGTTCGTTTCGGCATGGCTTAGATCTACAAAACATCAGCGCAAGTCATCAAATAGGAAATATGTACAACTAATAGTAATAGAGTCCATCTGACTGCTATAATAACCGTTATTATCGTTCAACCCCCCATGCACGATCGGAGGCCCAGGATGAAACATACCTAGGACAACAAGCCGCTTCACAAGGTCCAGCTCCGACCTCTAATTTCCAAAGCCTCGAATATCAAGGTCATGCGATTCGTAGTGATTCCATCCGCCGCAACGTTGCTGAACCAGCACCCACGGGAGATTATGGCCATCATCCATCCATGATCCAGGATGCTGGTGGTTCTGGAATATACCGCTCAGATATGGACTCGGACCTGACCAACTATGCAAATATTCAGGGCAGAATTCAATATATCCAAGCGGATAACTCCAACCCCCCAACCACGACGGCGTTTACTACAGCAGCTCCTTTCGAAACTGTATATTTCCTAAGGCCCCAATTTTCTCCACAAGCTGACGTATTTAAGACATTGCACCCAAACAGCACCCCACTGCACTCGTATAGGTGAATAGAACCTATACCCCCCATAGCTGTGTGCTAATATGCCGTAGTAGTCAAGTTGGATTCCTGGATACTACAGGAATAGCGCAGCCGAATTATTCAAATGAACCAAACCTCAAAAACAGGGACATAATCCGTGACGATGCTTCTTCAGTAAACAATGGTTTGTTTTTCACCAACAGCAATATTTCACCTCCCGATACACCTGACGAGGCTAGAATAGAATGCTCCCTATGCCCTACAATCTTTACTGGAACTTGGGCCGCTGGAAATCTGGTTCGCCATAAGAAAAGCAAACACGGAAACGGAGAATTATATTGCGATGTTTGCAAGAAGAAGTTTAAAAGAGAAGACGCCTTGCTCAAACACATGAGGAGCCACAAGGAGCTCAACATGGCTCCACCAAAGCCACGGAAGGAAACCGGACGAATGTCGCCAAAGAAAGGATATATATTGAGTCATGGATCTGGTTTGAGTAGAAGAGGAAACCCGGATCAGATGTGATGGTCGAATTGAATCGTGTAAGTTAATGGCGCAAGGCAAGATGGTGAATAGGAAATTAATGGAATAGGAATGGTAGTACTCGGTGGAGTCAAAAGAGTAAGTTGTCCCACTTTCAGAAGGCCATGCTTGTGGTCTAGGACAGTTGTTTTCTTCGCTGCAAAGCAGCAGTCTTTCCCTATGCCCATGTCACTAAGTATCTGGACTTCCTCATGTTCATGTGTTGTACTGTCTACCTTCCATCCACCACCTATTCTTCTTATCTTCTTATCCAGTAGGAGTTTTGGCGTCATTTAGGAGTATCCGCGGGCTTAAATTCTTAAAATTGTATCAACGTCCACTGTTCAATGACGTTGAATTTTCTTCGCTTCCAGCCTTCAAAGTTGCTGATGGAGTGACGTCGAAACAAACTCAATTCTGACGCAATGACCACGCGTTTGTAACCGTTCTTAATGGCCTCTGATTGAGTGTGGCGGAGTCGAACTAAATTTGATTGTT
Organism: Clavariopsis aquatica; assembly: GCA_013620735.1. Classification (NCBI taxonomy): domain Eukaryota; kingdom Fungi; phylum Ascomycota; class Dothideomycetes; order Pleosporales; genus Clavariopsis; species Clavariopsis aquatica. The sequence goes on from JAAZQE010000268.1 coordinate 29,438, forward strand.
TCTAAAACGCACAACCTGGGTGCAAGGGTCTTCTGTTGCGTTTTTTTTTTCCATGTCAGATTTCAAAAATCGCCCTAGAACAACTAGAATGAACTTACCTACACACTCCCGTCAAGTACGTGCTCACCTTCCCTCATATATCGCTAGAGTGGTGCACCATCTCGAATATTCCTGGGGAACTGCATCATAAGCCACCATGCTATTGGGAAGTATTGCCCATTGTCAACCTGTATCCAGTTACATTTGACCACATTGCCGGATGCTATAGGACTATCGACCCATGGAAAATTCAGGCCGCAATCATACAGCCAATAGCAGAACTACCTTCTCACCGATTCATGCCCTACGACGTAGATCTCGAATATTCACATTGAAGTGTGCGAAGGGGTGGCGGTGTCTTAACCGAGAGACTGTTTTTAAGTACAGCATGCACGCAAGTTTGTGGAGTGACTTCGACCAGTGGGGCTACTGCGGATTCGACGGAAGAAACTAGAGCAGGTGCACTGAGTCATGTCCAGGCTGATTTGTTGGATAATTGTGAAAAAGCGGTATATATTGTCCTAATTAAGCTAGCGCGCTATCCAGTATCAAAGTACTCGCCATAACTAGTGCTTTGTTTCTAATCTGAGGAGAATCATCACGAGGGCACTACAGAAACGCAGGCAGAGAGGAATAGGGTCCAGTTTGCTCTGTCAAATGCCATTGTTCAGCGTTTCATTTTAGTCTCGGTTAACAAGTAGTGCATTTTGTACCTACACTACCATTTCTGTGCATGTGAATTTCTGTGCAATGAGCACTGCCTTGCTTGAACGATGTCAAACCCCCAAAATCTGCATTCGAATTTCGACAAAATCCAAGACACTCTGTGCTCCATTTAGCCCGAGAATCGCCGCTCAAGAATACCGGGAACATTCTAGACTACAGTAGAATTCTTCCACTTCGAGTGCTTCGGCCGTGCAGGCGTCGATATCGTCACCGCCATTCACCTCTGAAGCAAGCCGTACGATCTACCCGTGCGAAGCCTAGTCAATTGCAGCCCCCTGTTATCAAGTCATTGGTTACCGAATTGTGGTGTATGCTAGCGTGAAGAAAGAAGCAAACAGAGTTCACAAATTTCAGATACCAACACGACCAGAAGGTAGATGAAAGCTAGTTGGTAATAGCTTGTGGTTATGTTCCTATTATTGAGGATTCAGCTCCATAACAAGCACTAAACTTTAATCATCTCGCACCACATTAGGGCACTAAATCTAGAATGTATGGGTCATCTAGCCCAGAAATCCATGGCGACCAAGATACTTAATCGCATCGAGCGCCAACCTATCAGCTCGTTCGTTCTCCTGTTCCACCAGCTGCAATTTGTTAACACGTCTCTTTGAACACGCTCATAGAGCTGACTCACCCGTTCAAAAAGCCCAGTCGGTTTCTTTTCCTCTTCTTTCTTCTTATTCTGTCTCCGTGGATGTTCATATCTACAAGAACTCCCATGTTTACACTTCCCATACTGCCTCCATGCGATACAATATTTGAAAGTCGGGGTTGCGATGGTTGAAATTGGAGGTGGGGGTGGGGCTACGACTGGTGGTATACAAATCTTTGCAGACTGCTCTTTGGGTGGAGCATCATCGTCTGAGTCTGCTTCGTCTGGTGAATCATCAGAATCGTCGGAACTAGATACTACAGAAGATTCTTCAAGTATCGAGCTGTCATCTTTATTGGTTGAGATCTCTTCCTCGCTAGAATAGCCTAGACCCAGATCGATAGTCTGGGGATCGTTCATTAATGGTATTGCTTCTTGTTTAGTCGACTCTAAGGCTTTCGCTTTATTTATTGCTAAGCTTTCGTGGAGCTTCTTCCGTAGTTGTTGGAGCTCAGCTTGATGTCTCTCCATGGAAATCTTTTGTTCTTCTGCTATTTTTGCATCTTTGGGAGTAGGATTAGTCGTAATAGCGGCAGGCGGAGCTTCTCGAACAATATGTTTTTGTTTCTCCGTATGCCCCTTGATTTTCCGTAAGAACTCTAATTCGCTTGCTCTTTTCTCAGCTTGTTCTTTTGCCTTTTCCGCTATCCTCTTCGTAGTAGGATATTGCCTTTTTCGATCCTTAATCCAGGCAGCAATTTCCGCTGGGGTTTGTAATGAGATATCGAGCCCCTCGTGTTGGAAAATGAGCCCTGTGTTAATTATTTTTGAGGCTAAAATTGTCTCTTCGTCTGCATCCGCATCTTCATCGTCGTTGTTACTGTCTGATTCCGATTCCATTTGCTGGGTGAGGCCGAGGTGTACTTTACGTTTCTTATGACAACCTCTACCATCGCCTTTCTGTGTAGTCGGGCGCTTCAAAGTTGTAGCACTTGGTAGCGAAAAGCCGAAACCAGGCACTGATGGAGGAGGTATTGCCTTGGCCCTCGGTGGCTTCTGTTTTGGTGGGTGTGATTTTCGGCTCGATTGAAACTTTTGTTCTGCAGTCCAATTAACTGCTCGCTCAGTCTTATTTTGCTTTTTGCGAGTTGTTTGTGGGGAGGATTGCTGTGACTGTTGTTGAAATGAGGGTGATGATGACGACGAAGTCGACTGTGGGAACTGTGTGTTGGCGCCACCGACCATGGTTGAAAACGCAGCCATAGTCTGCACTCCTGCTGGAGTTGCCATGAACGCCATCGCTTGCGCTAGTGCCAAAGGATTGACCTGGGTTGGCATTGGTGTTCCAACCTGCATTTGATTCGCGAATAGCGGATTTACGTATGCGCCGGCCGGCAAAGGAGGGACACTTGGGGGGGATGTATGCTGTATGGATGACTGTTGCTGTTGCTGGCCTTGCCCTGCGGAAAAGTTCGCCTCCTGATGCTCAGCCTTTCTTCGATGCTGGAATCCACCTCTTGAACCACCCCCGACACCACGTCCATGACCTCCTCGCGCGCCACGATTTGACTGTACATGGCTGTACACGCCTCTTGAATTCCCACCCGATGGTAAAATTCCGTTAACATCTCTTGCGCCACCATTTGGCTGAGTATTCTCGTATGCGCCTCTTCTACTACCACCAGACTGTGCAGTGGTAGGATTGCCGCGTGTATTGCCCCTGGAGTCGTTCCCACGTCCGCGACTACCCCAGCCTCTCCCTCTCCCACCATCTCCTCTCAAGTTATTAGATCCACCCCTTTGACTTGTGTATGTGCCTTGCGCATCGTTGGCTGCTGCTCTCGGAGGAGGTGGAGGTGGAGGTGGAAACTTAAAACCGGTCATTCTCGGAGACTTGGTGACAGTCTCTGTTATAGAAAAGTATGGATTACGTCACTATGAGTTTTTTTGTTTGTGCTAGGCAGGTTAGTAGTATGGGAGTGAGGAGCAGAGGGTTTTGAATAAGAGATGGACGAGGTTGGGTCCTGGAAAATAAGTTTAGTTTCTTATCGATAAGACTTTTACTAGCGCGACCGAGGCGGCGCGAAACTTCGTGACTCGGATCTCTCCCACGACTTGTCGCTCTCAATCAAATATTCAATTTAGCACGTTAATTCCACTCCCACTTCTCGATAATACAGAGAGCATGTAGGCTTGCCGATTACCGCCATGTTTATTCTCGTAAGGCATCGTGTGGCCTCATAGCACCCACCCACAGTCAACTCATAAACTTGCAGACAACCATCGAAGATCTAATACAGATCAAGCCCCAGGACTTCGAAATACCCAGTGCGCAGGCTATCAAAGATGCCATCAACTCAAAATACTCCAACAAGATCATCCAGAAAATAGGCCTGTGCCTCTGCATGTGGGATCTATTAGAAGCATCCGAAGGTCTTATTGGTCATGGAACCGGATTGGTAAACGTGAATGGTAGGCGCAACATTTCCCGTACCCCTTTAAGCTGAGTTTTAGTTCAAATTTTCCATTTCAAAAATTTCGTTCCAATTTATTCTTTCTCAATTGTGGTCATTCTCTATTTACAGATATGCCGTTTTGAAATCTCATTATTCATTTGTAACCCCGGATACTAATGACTATAGTCGAGTTCCGCCTCGCAGTCTTCCGCCCCTTCCGTGGTGAAATCCTTCAAGGACGCATCAAATCTTCATCTGAAGAAGGCATAGTCCTGGACCTAGAATTCACATCTGAAGTCTTTGTCCCATACCAGAATCTCCCCTCACCTTCATCCTTCTCACGTGCCGAAAACGTCTGGGTGTGGGACTCTGATGGCACAGAACTTTTCTTTGACAAAGGAGAACCAGTCCTTTTTAGGGTTGAACAAGAGGAATGGATTGACCAAAAACCGACGATTGTGCAGAAGGACGCAACCGGCAGAATCGTCGAGGAGAGAGATACAGCCTGGCGTCTGATTGTGAGTAGTATCAAGATTCGAGGTCCTATGAAATGAGTATACTAATCAAATGTTTAGGGATCAATGGGGCAGTCTGGTTTAGGCCCGACACTATGGTGGGCTGACCAAGGGCAAGAAGAGGAGGAGGAGGAGGAGGATGAAGGGGCACAGGGAGACGATATAGAAATGGAGGAAGATGAAGAAGAAGAGGAATGAATGTCCAATTACGACATACATTTGAGGCGTCAATAGCGAGAACGGCGTTCGTATGGAAAGGCTTCTGTTTCGACTTCCGAACATGTTGCTATTTTTACTCCTTTCCTTTGATGGTGTAGAAATGTTCGAATTTCATTAAATATCTAGGGGATATTTTACCATTCTATTAAACCATAAAAGTATCCTTTCCACTTACTAGCCAAGAAAAAACATACAGTATCCTTACACACTGTCTTGTTATGTTTCCCAATTTGTGAAGTGTCCATCATCTCCTCCAGCGCATCCTTCAACACATCCTTCTCCCCAATTACCCTTAAAGGGCTCTGTCTTACATTAGTTTAAAGGGAGAAAGACTAACAAGGACAACTCTCTAAATAGCTCTAAAAATCTTAGAGTCGCAAAATGCTATCCAAAAAAAGACATGTATTTTTCGACCTTGATGTCCTAATTCTCGAACCCTTGATACAATCGGAAAGTCATGGCCCCACTCGAGGGCCGGAACATGTAACATATCAAGTACACCTACTAGATATAAACTACAGAAAGGGCTGCATAGCTACTGAAATATATTGCCTTGTATTGCATTGA
>JAAZQE010000269.1:0-34554 GCA_013620735.1 Clavariopsis aquatica
CTGCAACCTCAGACACACCAACCGGCCACACCCACTGCTCCGCCCACCCCTCTGCAACAACAGTGCAGCTTACCGCCATCTGGAAATCCCCTCCTCCCGCTTCTCGAGTGCCCTGTTTGCTGCAGCGCAGCAGAAACGGCCGCCACCCGCGTTCCTGATCCATACATCTCCGCATTTCCAGAAACAAAAATACTAAATAAATAAAAAAAACCACCCGCAAACCGCACGCCCGCCTAGCGTTGACATGGTCGCACGATTCGCCTGACCATTCCGGCCACGTTGGTGCCCACGAGCTCCTGACAATACTCAACCAACGTCTACCAGCACGCCGTTGTGTGCTCACGCCGACCATGGACGTCCCCAATGGGGACCTGACAGCAACAGGCGTGGAACCGACCTTCGACCAGCCGGAGCGAAACTCGCCAGCGTCGGCCGTGTGCTACCTCAATAGCAGCATGGTGCTGGAACCTCATGCACGCGACTCTGCGCCCGCGAGGACAGTAGAGAGCCCGCCCGCTCTCAGCGAAGCAAGCAATGGCCTGCCGCCAATGCGAGACGAGGGGGAAGACGATAACACGCCGCGGTCAGAGATACCCGTTGTTCTCGACAACCACGGCTCTGCCGCCGCAGGCTCGCAGCAATTCCACAATTCCGCTCCGGAGCCAAACTACTTCTCCCCACAACCTCTGCGTCCCTACTCATCGAAGCTCCCCGCGATCGAGCCCTCGCCCACGCCGAGTTTCACTCCTTCCTCCACCGCGGTACGCACCGCCGATACCCACAACCAAGTGCCATCGGCTACTTCAGAGCACTTAGAGCGCCCCGGCGTGCAAAGAGATCACTCCAGCACCTCCACCGCCAGCATTGCTACGGTCCGGGCGAGCTCCGTGGATCCCTTCCACGCCTTTACTCCACTTTCGATCCTGCAAAGGGATGGGCCACACTTCCCCAACCAGTCGTATGCTGCTCTGCACTTCCAACAGCATCCCACCTACCCTCAACATCCACTGCGCACACGCAGTTCCCACCCAGCACACTTCTCGACGCAGTCCGTGTCTCACATCTCCACCTTCGGGCTACCCGGCGAGAACCACCACAGCATAATGGAATCCGGGTCAAGAACCGTTGGCAATTCCCCTGCTAGCAGCCCTGGGCTTTTCACTCCAACCACCCCTCCCCACCATCCCCGGTATTCCGAAGACGTTAATTATTCCTTGCCATGGTTACACCCTCTACAAAGGCAGGCCCCAAAGGAGACCCATACCGCCGATGTTGACATCGACCCTGTCTCGGGACGAAAGATTATCAACCAATACGAAGTCGTCTCGGAGCTTGGCCGGGGTATGCACGGAAAGGTCAAAAAGGCCCGTGATCTGAATCTCAACCGAGACGTGGCCATCAAGATCGTCGATCGTTTCCCAAAACGCCGGAAGCTGGGCAAGAGCACAGCGAGCTTCGAGGACAAGATCAACCGTGAAATTGCCATCTTGAAGAAGGCGCGGCACCCAAACATTGTAAGCCTGCTCGAAGTCGTCGACGATCCCAAGTGGAGGAAAGTTTACATTGTCCTTGAGTATGTTGAGTTGGGAGAGGTCAAGTGGCGAACGGGGGCCGCCAAAGAAGTTGCTCAGGTCGAGTGGCGCCGATACCAACGTGAGTCGCAGGGCATATTTGACGATGAGCACGCAGCTATGGAAGATGAGAAGATTATCAAGCTGGTCCACCAAAAGCTCGAGCGCCAGCGCCGCAGGAAGGCTAAAGAGATGCAAAAGCGGAGACAGAATGGCACTGACCACGGCGCCTGGAGCTTTGAGACGGGAGCCGACCCTGATTCTGAAGACGAAGTCTTGGAGGAGGATACCCAGCACATTCGGCAGCCTCCAAATATGGAAACCGCTTACCGTTCAACTACACCGACCGCCTCGACTGGTTTGGAAGGGACCATGTATGGTGCATATGACACTCCTCTCGCACGGGATCGAACGCCCAGCCTCGCAGAAAGCAGCTCCTCTCACTTTACCGATGGAGAGCAGGAAGTCCCAGAGCACTTCCAGTACGTTCCCCTGCTGACAATCCGGGAGGCCCGTGAAACCTTTAGAGACACCGTGCTAGGCTTGGAGTATCTTCATTATCAGGGTATCATCCATCGTGACATCAAGCCCGCCAACCTTCTCCAAACCAGCGAACATCGAATCAAGATATCCGACTTTGGTGTATCGTATCTTGGCCGAAGGAAATCGCGAGATAGTGCTGGAGATCAGTCCGAGTCTGAGGTTATGGACTATGATGATGCAGTCGAGTTGGCCAAGACCGTGGGCACTCCTGCCTTCTACGCCCCTGAGCTCTGTCGAACCGAGGTGGATGCCGACACGCCTGTCGTAGACTACAAGATCGATGTTTGGGCTCTTGGTGTGACGCTGTATTGTCTCGTCTTTGGGCGGGTTCCTTTCTTCCACTACAACCCGTTTCACCTGATGAAGCTGATCACCGACACTGAGCCCTATATACCCAAGTACCGACTCAAAGCCGTGACAGGGCAATCAGAGTCCCAAACAAACTCCCATGGACGTCTGTATCATCCCATCCCGACAACCAAGAGGGACCCTCACGACCTCGAGTATGAAGAGGTTGACAACGATTTGCGCGACCTGTTGAAAAAGATGCTAATCAAAGACCCCAAATACCGAATAACAATTGTCGACATCAAACGCCATCCATGGCTTCTACGCGGCATCGATGATACCAACTCATGGGTTGAAGAGACCGACCCCGGCAAATCCTTCAATGGGAGGAAAATTCAGGTTTCCAAGGATGATGTTGAGAAGGCTGTCATCCCCATCACTATTATTGAGAGGATTCGTCACAGTCTTCGCAAAACATACGACACTGTGAAAGGAATTGGCACCCGAGGAGGATCAAGGAGACGTGCACAAAGTACTACGGCAAGCCAAGAGCAACCTCCGGGCTTGAGCACAAATTCTTCAAGCAGCACCATCAGCCAAGAGGGTCGGCGACCCAGCCTGGTTTTGAATCAGCAAATCTTCGAGTCGCTGAATCGGTCACGTGAACCCGAACACCCATTATCTCAGAGTGTTACTGCAAGTCCGGAGGCTAGAGAACGATCGAGGTTTTTCGATAGCCCAGCATCCCGAACAGCGTCACCTGCTCACAGCAATGAGAGCCACGAGCACCTTTCGCCCTTGGCTATTTCTTCTAGAACCTTGCCCTCTGAGCGTGTATACTCTGCTATTTCATCTTCAGCGGCATCGGTCAGAACGATTCGACAGTCTGACATGCCCCGCCCAAACGGCCCAATGACACCCGTCATTCCGCAAGCACTTCCGGGCGCCCCGATAGCCCTCGAGTCGTCAGGTGGCTCTAACCTGGGTGGCATCTTTGGGGGAGTTCCTCACCGCTTCATTCACAATATGAGGAGCCGAGACCGGATGCTGAGGCCTCCTCATGGACATCACAGAGCCAAGTCTATTGACAGATTGACGAGCCCAGAGGATGATGCCCATAGTGGACCAAGCCTTGCTTTAAGCACTATTTCCGCTGCCGGACACGTCCCTGATTTGCTTCTGGAGATGTCTTTGCCCAATTTGTCCGATCTACACTCGCCTGACCCCATAGGCAGAGTTGCTTCACGGCAGTCCTCTGTTTCATCTACTACGTCGCGGCCACATAAGATTTGGTCAACCCATGACGACTTGGAAAATGGGCCGTCTCCTTATATCAATACGATTACTCCCCCTCCCATCTCGCGTGAAACCTCAGATGACAAGTTCAGTCGTGCCAAGGAGGATTTCATCCGAAGAAGAGTGAGAGAAGAACATCAGAACCATGACCGGCCTCAATCGTCAATTTTCCCACGCCCTGCCTCTGCTCTAAGCGAAATAGCATGCCCGCCGAGCCCCGACGACGAGGTCTTCCTACAACGCCAAAAAATCGAAGACTTTTTGAATCAACAGCATCCCCCTTCGCTCGATTCCAGTCCAGCTAGCTATTCAGTCGATATGGCTCACGCTCAACCTAGAGTTTTGACTGCAAGTTCATCCGAAGATCACTTCACCTCCATGTCGCAGTCTACGTCAAACCCTTCTATTCCTTCGGTAGTCTCCGCGAACTCCTCGGTGGCGCCCGAAGAATGCAGCCTAAAGCATGCGCCTCTCGGAATGGTTGCAACCCCCTCGGCCGACTCAATGTACTCAGATGCACCATCAGATAATTCAGCAGGATACGAAGGAGACAATCCTCTGGAAAGCGATGATGACGAAGAAGACTCGGATGATGATGACTTCATAGTTATGGGGAAGAGAAGACCCATGCTAGCATCTGTCAGAAGCGGCTCTATTTCCAACGCCGAGCTTGCTCGGTCCAGCGTCACAAAGGATATCCTCGTAGGCCAAAGAAGATCAGCACGTAGTGGGAGCAACGGAACCGTTAAAAAAATCCAACCGGCGGCGGATTCAGACAATGAAAAGACGCCGGAAGCAGCGTGAGGTGAACAAAAGCTGCATCCCCCAAGGCAAACCACACTATGATTGCCTAAGGCTCACATCTATCTATTACTACTACTGCCTTTCACGACTGTAATCGAAGTAACCTTTTCAACCTTTTTATTGGTTTTTCTTCAGAAAAGCACAGCGTACACACATAAGCTACTTCTCCACGGGTAGCATACGCTAAGAGTTTGTTTGCTCATGTACAAACACCTTCTAGTGGCGTTGGTTCACATCATATATCCCCGGGCGCATTTGAGCACCCGGAAATTTTCAAATTCAGGCAGCATCAGTTAGGAGGGACATTTGATACAAAAGGCGGCGTCTAGTTTTGCTTTCTGTCTGGAGCTTTTTACTCCAGTTTTCTTTAAACCTTGTGCATGGAACCGGATATGGGCTTTCATTTCTTATCTCAGATTTTATCGGTAGGGTTGACCTATGGTAAGGGGCTTGGGTAATGTTATTGCAAGATGATGGCTCGATGATGGGAACGAGTTGAACGTTTGTATACCTCTGGACGGGATGACGGGACGATTGGGTTGCTTGGCGGTGGGGATTGGGAATGGGAAGCACGCATTATAGATTTCGGAAACTCTTCTCCCTTGTTTTGCAATCTTGCCGCTTTTTCTGGCCTATGACTAGTATTGCGCGCCCATATTAGTGAGTTTGTAATGGCATAAGGCTGTTCAAGTGGGCCGGAACAGGCTTCTGGCTGCATTTAGGATGGCAATTTAAATTCTGTGCTATCTGACTTGAATTGGCCTATTGTGACAAGACTGTCTGACTTGACTCGCACTACGACTCTGAGTCTGACTTTTGCGCCTTTGACTATTATTATAGCTGTCCCGTGTTCACTCTCACGGCATACTGTGCCGACCCACCAACTCAGGTCTGATCGGTCAAGACTGATTCCTGATTCCTGATTCCTGATTCCTGATGGGTAGCGTCGACCGTGCCCATCCTATCCCGGATTAAGATTAAAAGCCTCAAATATCACGCGTTGATCGACAGGATCGACATTCAGCCCATGTATATATCCGTTTTGGGGAGTTTGGTATCTTTGAATGTCCGATGTCGTGATTGTGATGGCACTCTCTAGTATATCAAACCGTGATTAGGCTGTGAATGACATATGTACCTGTCTTGTTTGGGAGGTTTGGTATCTTTTGCCCACTGCTGTCTCCTTTCTGCTGTGGTTGAGATACGCATGTTTCTCTATGCTATAGACCGTCTGTAGGATACACGGCGTATAATATACCTTCCCCTGGGCCTCATGCACATAGGTCCAAGGAGGGTTTAGCGTGGTGATAGGGCTGATGCTGCGTACATAGCACGTGTTTGCTATGAGATGTCGGTGAAGAGGATCAAGATAAGGCTAATAACGGCGGGTGGGGAAGTTCGTATAGCGATGTTGGGGTTGGAGGATTTAATTGCCATCTCGTGTCTGCTTGGGGGGAGGAGGGGGCTATGCATCGGTAGATTTTTAAAGTTGCGGGGAAATGCATGATAGAAGTGCATGGCTGCAGAACAGAATGCAAGTAATTTGACAGGGAATACCTGACAGAATTCACATCGAAGGCTAATATGCATGTGAATGTGATGGTTGCACATGGGGCGGGGGGAGTGCACAGTAATACCCTTTCGCCGAGCCTGCCGCTTGGATATACGAAGCTGATATGCACTCCACACTGTTCAAACACGGCGTGTTTGTGTTGCTGATTTGAGTTTCGATGGCCAGAGAATTGGAATTGTTGATATGCTGAGGAGAATGGGAAGGACAAGATATAATCGATAAGTAAAGTCTTACCTCGGATGACGATTGACAATTGCATGCACAAAGAGCTTCGCCATCTCAAACATAAACTCAGCATCACATGAAGCACAAAGTGCACGATTACACCCCATGGAACCACAAGATCGGTGAGTGAAGATATATATAGAGAGATATATAGATATATGCACCCTCATAAGGCTGACCTGACCCTGCAGCTTGAAGGATGCGGAGGATTAATATCGCGCGCGTGTGTCTGGTAACTCCCACATTTTGCTTTTTCCATTCCATTCCATGCGAACCCTGGGGAAGTTGAGGGGAAGAACAGGATAATACCGGACGAGGGATGCGGGATGCAGGCGTTTTTGTGATACGAAGGCCTGGACGTTTGATGTACGAGCCGATAGTAAGCGTGATCGGTGAGCCACGGAACATGACGGGCGAATGAGGGGATTTTGAAGCATGGGTCGGGGCGAATATTATTATGAAAGGGGGGTAATTACTTGAGAACCAGAAATCGAGATGGAGTTTGGGTTGCTTTGTGAGCCTGGGTAAGCTAGGCTGGATTGGGATGGGTGGTTGTGAATATGCAGGTCCTAGAGTGAGGACATGGTTTTATTTTCTTCTGTATTTTTTATTTTCTGATTGGACGGAATGGGGTAATTTCATAGAGCCATTTGGGTAAGCTTCAAGCCTCTCAAATCTTCCTTAATACGACATAATGCTTTCGTGAAACACTGTGAGTGAGCATATGCATTTGCAACACGGGCAGGCAAGGGCAAGGGGCAAGGAAGAAGAGCAGCGAAAAGGTAGGTTCCGCTTCATAGCTAATCTTACTCTGTGGGCCCTAGTTATTGTCAGCTTCTTTGAGAGATTCGTTCTGACTTGGCATAATACGCTCGCCACACATTTCCTGGGTTGACGTATACACATTTGGCCCCAGTAAGCACGGGAATCTTCGCATCTACTTACCCAATACGGTTCTACATTTTGCTGTGATCTTGAGTCCTTCTGGAATACACTATGAAAGTAGATTTTGGAAACAATAAACCTCTTTACAGCTAGAAGGTACCTAGTCTGGTCTGAAAACTGGCCAGTACATTTTCTAGGCGGAAGTACGATTCCACCCCTTTAAAACGCCTGTTCTCGACGTGTTATTCAGGTTCAACCTTGAATGGCCAGTAAGATTTAGGCGGTCGCTTTCCACAGAGCGAAGACCGACACTGACCTTGGCGCGGCTTTTCGGCCAAAACGTGTACCCCGACCTACCGCTTCCTAACACTGCAGATTGATTTTCGGGCTATGCCATGCCCGATCTTGCGATGTTCGCCACTTGGGATCGTAAATTTATATGTACAATCTTCTGTTTAAACACTGTCCCCCAAGTCATTTGGCTAGGATACTGCAGAATGGATGACGTCACCATTATTTTCCCCTGTTAACAAACTGTATTCAGAATAAGACATGTAGTAGTGCTTAAATACCTTCCATTTCCCATATATATATATATATATATATTGGAGCTCATCAACGGTTTCATTTCTCAAAAAGCTCTCGCCACAATGTCAAAACTCAACATCCTCATCTCAGGTGGCGGCATTGCAGGACCCACTTTGGCATGGTGGCTCCGTCATGGAGCCATCTCCGCAAACGTAACCATCATTGAACGTTTCCCCAGACCACGGACAAGCGGCCAAGCGGTGGACATCCGCGAAGAAGCCGTCAAAGTCATCGAACGCATGGGCCTTGTGCCCGCCATCAAAGACAAAAATACCACTGAAGAAGGCCTATCTTTCGTCTACGCCGATGGCAAGACCAAGGCCACATTCCCTGCAACAGGGAATACGGAGAGCCAGAGCATAACGTCTGAGTTTGAGATACTAAGGGGGGATTTGGCGAAGATTTTGTATGATGTGACAAAGGAAGGGACCGAGTATGTGTTTGATGAGTTTATTAGTGCGATAGAAGAGCTCGACAACGGGAAAGTGAAGGTTACATTTGCAAATGGGCATTTGCCGCCCACAGAGTACGATTTAGTTGTTGGTGCTGATGGCATGATTTCTCGGACAAGAAGACTTGTTTGGGGCAAGGGGTCTGAAGAGAAGGATTATCTGCTGCCGTTGGGTCAATATTGTTCCTTTTTTACGATTCCGAGGATCGAGTCAGATAGCAAGTTTGCGGAATGGTACAATGCACCCCGAGGACGGATGGCACTTATGAGGCCGGACCAGTATGGCCAGACGAGAGCGTATCTTGCTGTCACCGACAAGGATCTTTCGCGGTTCGATGTCATCAAGGAGAAGATGGGGGAGAGTGTTGAGGCGCAAAAGAAGTGGTTAGAGGAAGAGTTTGTGGGTGCCGGGTGGCAAACAGAGCGCTTGGTGAAGGGGATGAAGGAATCGACAGACTTTTACATGCAGCAGATTGCTCAGGTTAAGATTGGGGAATTCACCAAAGGCCATGTTGCATTGTTGGGCGATGCGGGATATTGCCCTTCGCCGATCTCGGGAATGGTAAGTACAATCCACTCGCAGATGATGCTACCGTCTGTGTTACAATGTTCATCAATTCGCAGGGAACCAGCACAGCCATGGTCGGTGCGTACGTGCTCGCGGGCGAACTGTCCAAATCACCCTCGGATATTCCCAAGGCCCTCGCCCAGTACCAATCCACCATGCGGCCGTTTGTTGATTTGGTGCAAAAGCTAGTCCCCGGCGCGCCACACATTGCAAATCCCCAGACCGAGTGGGGCATCAAGGTGATGAACAATGTGGCTGGCATTGCGGCGAACAAGTGGGTGCAGTGGATTGCAGCAAAGGCCGGGTCGGTCGTGCCCAGCGCCCTGCTGCCCAAGTTGGGCGCTCAGGGTTGGAAACTTCCTGAGTATTCTGGGCTTGCTGTTTGAGGTAGTGGGTGGGGTGCGGGTGCACCTGGGCGTGTGAGTTCCAATTTGGAATACGCTTTGTTATATGAGCATTTCTTGGTGTTTACTGACGCCATTATGGCGTTATTTCTTGGTGAGCTCTCGGAATGAACTATTCATACTACTAGTGTTGTTCTTAAACGTATAAAGATGATGTCTATCTTGTGATATACAGCTAGGCAAATGTGCCTAAAATTGGACTGTGGTAAGTTCAATATTGATAGTATCCACAAGAACCTAAATCTCTTCTAGATGGAAATGTTGGGACTTGTAGCCACAAGGTGTAGTTTCTGAGAAGACTTCTCCCATACTTTGAGTTCTAGAAATGACACTACTATTAGTTGAAACAAAGAATACAATCTGTAATCCACTGGAAAAATATCAGTAATGACTATATCCACTTCAAGGTTTCATTTGCTTCAAGCGTTTGGATTCCCTTAAAATGATCAGTACCTAAAGTTAGTATGCTTGTGGGGACTGTGGTCAGCAAAGCTACTTAGTAGAACTAGAGATTGAGTGCTTTGGTCAAGTATGCTATCAGCCTGGGTGTCTAATTTGATGGCCTTGGAAGGCATGAGAACATGCTTAGATACAGATACCAATAACCCCTTTGAGTAATTAGAGGACGTGAATGAGTGACTTGGTAGGAATTATCAATGTACCGGTCAGTCTAACATTTGCAAATCTCAGGGCGAGAGAATTGTAGTTTTTCAGTCAAACTGAATCCATAGCCAAAGACGCCCACTACCCGTAACTATTTTATTTCTAGAAAATACCAAATGTGAGCTGTTTACTGCAGTCGAACTGAATGTCCGTATCTCTAATCCTCGGCTTCTATTCTATGGCTTTTAGATCATGTCTCTAATTGGTCTCTTTAAGTCATTGCAGCCACAAAGATACAACCGCCCAGTAGGCAGGATGTTGGTCACCCTCTCCAGGGGAGATTCTAGAGCATTGGGATGACATAAACGCAAACCACACCACTTCGCTATCTCCGAGCCCCTTCACTCTTGCTTTCATCTTTTATTTCAAACAATAGGAAGAACGCCCTAACGATGTCAATTTCCTCAAATGTGTTCCTTAATAATGTCAAAGACGGGAAATTTCTCCCCCTTCATGCCGCTAGTACATTGCAGGTGCAGATACAATTTTAGTGAACGCAAATCCTAAACAGAAACGTTGCCCCTTCTCACCCTGTGGAACATGGTGTAGTCTATTATTTTTGTTTTGTGAAAAATCCAAACGCATTTGCCATCATTTCGTGTTACCTCATCAAATGGCCTCGCTTCGGCCCTTTTTTTTTGGCGCTTCTCCCCCGGATTCCGGTCTCCGCGGAAATCGCTAGTCTTCGGATCTCGCAGCCAATGATTGGCTTGGGATACCACCAGTTGTTGTTTTTCTTCCGTTTGAGAACGAAGGATTTCGGATTATGTTACTTCTTCGGGGCTATGACATACAACTGGGGGTTTTGCATGTAATAGAATCGCACCTGGCGCGATCGGCATATTGTTTTGTGATATTGGTGACTCAATTTCATTGGCAGGGTGAGTCTCGAACCCTCAAGGCCAAGAACATTCCCAATGAGAGTTGTTACCATTTCGGAATAGTCGTGATAGGCCCATCGTGTATGCAAGAAATGTCTTAGCTCGCAAGGTTGGTAGCAGGTGCGTCAGTGTTCTTGATCTGTTTGTTCGTTGTTCGACCCCCTGTTTACGTAAAGCGGGTGACTACCGACATAGCTATGACAAACGATGTATTTCAATCAGATAGTGAAAATGTTAGAGAAATTCAGTTGGCCCGAGGCAACCTTTGTCTCAAGGATTCAATGTCTTTAAAGGTGCGCACTTATTTGCCTTTGAGATTCTCCGAGCTGTAGCGAATTATCATGGGTGAACATTCTGGTATGAAGCTACTATATATGATATTATATACAAACACAGATATAGCTCCTGGTGTCGCATTAGATGTCGGCTTCTTTGCAGAATCTTACACGGTGTGATTATATACTGTGTTGGTCCTCCAATAACTTGCACTGCCTACGCTTGCTTTGATTTCGGTTTCTTCGGGCTTGGCTTGAACCTGAGGCCTACGTCTCCGTGAAAGACTAGAGGTCCATATGAGATTTGAGAGAATATATTCCAACTACCAAAGACCAGAGGCGATGGCCTAGCTTCGCAGCTGATATCCCATAGGATATTTCCAGTTCATGAGATATATATACTAGCCATTAGACACTCGATTTGATTCACTGAAGTCAGTGGGCTTGACATGACGTCAAGAGGTAGTCGCAGTTGTTTCCTGGAATCAGCAAATTCGGCAGGGTGCCTAGGTTTGGATTTAGAGTAATCGGGAATTGATCCCGTTTGACGTGAATGCTGATTGTTACTATGAGTGAGCCGTTATGCTTAGATCATATACCAGTTTGGTTCGGGTATTATCGACCAGACTGGGAACCTTTGCTGCCTGAGGCCGGTCCCACAGCATATCGTACGTTTACTTCTTCCCCTGGCTTAAAAATGTGCAACGAGAAGTCTGGTGGAACCTTCTTCAATTCATTTTGGAGTGCACCCGGGAAGGAGCTGACTACTGAATGGCGTCTCATTAATTTGCATTCTCGACCCAAATAGTCTGATGAGCTCAAGAGAAATATCATGATCTAATGAATTAAAAGATTTGGGTTATTTCGTTTTGGTTTTGCAAGAAACGAGATCGCAAATAGAACACGATAATGAATTACTAGATCCTTTGTCTTATTCCATCTCCAATATGCCATTAAATTTATCACTTGCATTTATGTATCTGAATAAACCAGATTCAAAAATTAATATACTCGCAACTATTTGAACTCCAGACAGAGATCGCAGAGTGTTCTAATTAGATTTGGAATAACTTTACTGAGAGTGTGGTTACTTTTGTGCCACTAAGCAGAGTCCTATTCAGTTTCCCCAATAAATATACCAAGGAGTTATTAAACCCCATTTAAAAAGAGGCAGTCAATCCAAATAGGTGAGAAAATGCAAGCTATATCCAGTAAAGTATGGCTAAAATTCTCCTTTACTGAATTCATGTATTGAAGTATTTGGTGAAGAAATATTTCCGTTAAATATTAAAAACCAATACACGCCTCAGAAATGGTATTTCTTTCAATTTCGGGATGAATGCATTTGTATTCTTTTCATGAATTTTGTGGTGGTAAGGGAGTCCGCAATATTTGTAGCAAGGGAAATTCTCTAAAATCACCTCTTGTAACAACAAAACAGTGCTCAAGATCAAGCACAAGTACAGAATTTTAAAGGCATCATTCTGCCTATGCGTGACATGGATGTATATGAAATAAAATACACAGCAACATATATTGCATAGTTGAGATTTACCGGGAGCCTTTGAAAATGTTACATGAGTTTAATAATTGGACAAACTGCAAAGTCACAGAACTTCATTCGTTTCACAACACCATCTTCTATGGATCTAGGTAAACAAAACGTAGACTTGCCAGCGCGGCATGCACCTGAACCCCGACCCAGTTCCTCTTTGACCGGTGTGAGTACTAGAAGGCATCAATACCAAGCCATAGCATTGCCAAAGTTGGACCACTAGAATTTCCCCTAGCAAACTTCAATATCACTTTAAGATTGAATTCGGGTCAAATAATGGTCACAACACCCGTTAACAATTCAAATTTACTTTCCTACAACGAAGATGCGATCTTGAGGTGTGCAACAACATATGCGGCAGGATTTCTCCAAGTGCACATAATTCGTCTACTATTTGCAGTTCTTTCCAAATAAGAGATGCCCACAGAAATGTTGATATGGCCTTTTTTGGACCATGTAGCACAGCTATTGCCACAATTCTCTATCTTTCTTCAGCCATCTAATGCCCATCAATTTCTCCTCTATGTAAAATTTCAGGGCAGGTGAGATATCCTGCTCGGATAACTAAATTTTGCACCGTGCTCCAATGTCTTATCTTTTAAACCACCTCCTTGTTACCGTGTGCCCATGACTAGACACGATCTACCGGATATCAGGAAATTTCTCCCTGATAATGAGGATTTGGTATAGCAGGTGTTTCCAATTTGTCTTGTTATTGTTGCTATCCAAATCGGCATCAATTTCGGCGTCATCCACGATGAAATATGCTGGCTCTTCGACAACAGGTACCATTCATTCTAGATGTTTGGAGACGTTGTACACTAAATTCAACCCTTCTTAAATATACAAAGCGCTACTAACCACGAGTGAGTGACGCAAAGTATTCATAATTCTCTCATGATCACTGAAGTCACGAATTAGGTCTCGTAGCTCTTCTGTTGTTGCATTGATTGCCCTTTCTTTTACGAATATCCCATCTAAAGAAGAAGTAGCCCACAGTGGTATAATAAAAATTGTTTCTAGTATCTTCGATAATATCTAATTGTAGCTTATCGATTTTGCAGACTAGTTACATTGTTTTCTTTCACTAGTTTCGTCATAGATCTAGACGATCCTATTTGTTTTGTCATTGCGCTACTTTCCCAAGCTAGGACGGAGGAATCTCCATTTGCAACACTTCTGGATCATTCGCCCTTTTTGATGCGTAATACATGATCTATGATGACGAGAATTTGTCTCTTGTAAATACTGAGTTCCGTGATAGTATGAAGGAAAGAAGAAACTGGAAGATTAGTTGTTAGCAAGTGTAAAAATAGCGAGTCAGGCTAATTTTACTTCACTGCAAAGTTAAAATCAAAATTCTTTAGAAAATGATTTCAACTCACGGGAGTTTTAGTAGATGGTAATATTTTATGATCTACTACTATTGTCGATGTTCTGTGTACTTGAGCTCATAAAGTTGGTTTGATCACCTGGGCCGTCAACAGTATACTCCATTCTCCATTTATTATTTGCGATAGAGACGATCTCAAGTACTAACCTGAGTTGTGATTAGGAGCTCAAACTCGACAGTGAGAGATTTCTTGGCCAGTCACACGAGCCTAAGGCGGTCAAGAGAAAATACAAGTTTAACAAAGTGTTATTTTCTTCCGCATCTCCATGCGAACGTCCTTGACTGGACATGGCCATATTGACCTACATATCTTTTTCTGTGAATGGAATACGCAGCCGCCTCTATCTCGTCGAACCAAATTTATTTAGTGTGTGATGTGACTGACCTACCATAACAGCATTATCTTTCAGAAAAGGTCACAAGAGTTTACCGCAGCGTCGTACTAGAACGTTTGACAGGGTGGGAGCTAAGAATTTATGACGCAAGTAGATCATGAAGCTGATGTGGTTAGAGCAATTATACAAGATGATATACATTCAAGATTTCCTCTTAAATCTTTGTACCCACCTGGCTCAGTTTTCTCCACCTAGCTGTCCTCCATAATTTCCTCCTCATCCAAATCCAATTCTACTTCCAAAGGGCCCCCTCAGGAGGATGATAACTGTTTTCAAGAAGGCTGTCAAAATCCAATCCGCAGTCAAAAACGATAAGAATTCTCCAAGAGGATTCCAAGAGGCTAAGTTATGGATTAATCTAGCTCTGGAAATCTTATCCAAAGCCCAGGAGTACCTAGGTGAAGACAGATAGATATAAGGGAAGTACTGTGTCCAGCTTCATCAATACATGCAAAACCAAGGTGGATGCCCTAAGTAGATTGTTCAAGAAAGTCACTTCGGACAAGACTTTCAGGCCAGAACAGTACAAGAAGGAAGAGGAGGAAGATAGGATCAAACAAATTGAATGTGTATTGAAAAAACATATTGAAAGTCATAGACAAGTTCGTCACGGCCACACACATTAAGATAACGGCAAATCAGCAGAGAAGATTGAAGAATAGAATAAAACATTGAGAAGAGGTGATCTATCGTTCAACTGGAAAATACTATTCCTTTATTCATACTAGTTTTGGTAATCAATTCAACAATATTACTTCAAGAAAGTAGAACATTCAAACAGGGGCGGTCACCCAAAATAATGCACGCCCCCTTCAGACTCATGAATAAGATTCGGAGGATTTCTTCAGAATGCCTTTCTCTAGCAGTAACTAGAAGGAAAGCAGGGAGAATCGCAAGTCTACTAAGTTGAAATTTTTCGTTGCTTATCTATATATTCTGGGTGTGCAGTGGGTCTAAAGACAAAGTTTAAAAACGGCGAGAATTGTCTCACTCAAGGCAATGTGTAATAGTTAAATAGTTTGTGCAATTCTATCTCACCGCCCCTGTGGCTTCTTTTGAATGATTATTTCGACCTACATCGAATTCATAGCATCGTTTCCTAGCCAATGGAGTTCAACGTCTGAGGTCGATCGTGTGGTTGGTGGAAATATTGAGTTGTTCTCTGGAAGATATCAGAATGTCTTAATCGGTAAATTTCTTACCACATGCTAAACGAAAATGTCCAATACTTTTCACCAAACCCACCATATCCATTAACAATTGTATCATACACATATCGTACCTCCCGCTACTGCTATAACCATCTTTCATCATAACCCCACAAACTTCATAGCTCTCATCTTTACCCCCTCCCAGCTATTCAACTTCGGTCTTACGTCCAAATAAAAATTTAAATCCTTCCCAGGCTTCTTCTCGTCCTTCCCAGCATAGAAATCGATGACGTATTCCACTCTTGTCCCACACCTATCAACAACCCAGTCGTGCCGGTCAAATGGGGCTTGGTAGCCTAAGAGTGTATTCCAACGCGCGCGCGGTGTAAGAGAGGACGAGAGCCCGGAGAAGGATTCGAGACGTGGACCACCACATCTATCACACATCAGTTTCTATTATGCGCTGCAATCGTTCGGGTTACCACTCACGCCTCACTCCCCCTTCCCTTCTCCCATTGCTTAATTTCTAGCCATGCCCTCTCATTAACTGCATTGTGAATCGGCACGATCGTCTTCATGTCCGTAGCGTTGGGATCGTAACTCTTCCTTTTCATAGCGTCAAAAAACATCTGCTCCGAGGGATATATCCAATTCCCGGTATTTTTGTCTGCACCCGTCTCACCCTCGCTATTCGCCGGCTTCCTCCTTGCATCTTGAACTGGGAGATCCGGGGTCGCCCGTGGTATCGACGAGACTTCGCGCTGCGTTCCAAGATGTAAAGAGGCAAAGATTCCCGGATTTTGTGTGGATGTGGTCGGCTTTTGGTCTATTTGCGAAGAATCGCAGCCTTCGGCCTGGAGGGGCGAATGTGGGGATTGTGGTGGTGGAGAAGCATTGGCGGCCTGGGCTTTAGCTCGTGCTTGCTGGAGCCATGCCTCGCGGGTCTTTTCATCGACGGGGCAGGCAGCTGCGGGATCGTCTCGTGAGGACATTCGTGTAGGTGGGAGACCAGGGTAGCTTTGCGAATATGGATGCGGAGCACTCGGCGATGCGGTGATGTGGTTTTGGAAAAAGTTTAGCGCGAGGTGGTGCCGACAGATGGTGATTGGCCCGTGAGACACTTCACCGCTTTGGAGGGGTATTTAGGTCTGCGTTGTGCTTTTTAATGGCTTTGATTGTGGGAGGTATCTTGGCCTTAGAAAGGTTAGAGGAGGGTTGTACCATCCGTTCAGCTTGGATTCTTAGCACCTCTTCGTAACACTGATACCAACGATATCCTTTCCTCCCCCACCACCACCTTCCCCTCCTCACGCCACAACAATGTCGTCCACAATCCACCGCGCCAGCACTACGGCTCCAGTAAACATCGCTGTAATCAAATATTGGGGGAAACGCGACCCCAAACTGAACCTTCCGACCAACTCCTCCCTCTCCGTCACACTATCACAATCCGACCTCCGCACCCACACCACTGCCTCCTGCTCTGCTTCTTACACGACGCCCGACACGCTCCTCCTTAATGGCTCTTCGCAAGATGTCTCGGGCGCCCGAACTCAAGCCTGCTTTCGCGAACTACGGGCTCTCCGCAAAGCCATCGAAGACGCCAACCCTGACGCCCCCAAGCTCTCCACGTTTCCTCTGAAGATTGTCTCTGAGAACAACTTTCCCACTGCTGCCGGGCTTGCCAGCTCTGCAGCTGGCTTTGCAGCACTCGTGCGGGCCATCGCAAATCTTTATGAGTTGCCGTCGTCCCCGACCGAGCTTTCGCGTATTGCCCGCCAGGGCTCCGGCTCCGCATGCAGAAGTCTGTTTGGCGGATATGTAGGCTGGGAACAAGGTTCAGAAACCGACGGATCTGATAGTGTTGCTTTCCAAGTCGCACCCGCATCGCACTGGCCTAACATGCGTGCGCTCATCCTCGTCGCCAGTGCTGCAAAGAAAGACGTCTCCTCGACTTCTGGTATGCAGACCACAGTCGCTACATCTTCGCTCTTTGGTTCGCGAGCTAGCGAGACCGTCCCAAGACGCATGAAGGAGATGCAGAAAGCGGTACAGGACAAGGATTTCGAGGCATTTGGAAAGGTCACTATGATGGATAGCAATAGTTTCCATGCTACATGCCTGGATACATATCCCCCGATCTTCTATTTGAATGATACGTCGAGGGCTGCCATTAAAGTGGTCGAAGCTATCAATTCAGCGGCAGGGAAAATCATTGCGGCATATACGTTTGATGCTGGGCCAAATGCGGTGATTTATTATCTCGAGGAGAATGAGTCAAAGGTCGCTGGCTTGTTTAAGGCGGCGTTGGGCGAGAAAGATGGATGGGCCGGGAAGAGAGGTGATGCCGTAGAGTCTAATGGAGAGGCATTGGAGAAAGCCAAGCTGGAGGCGAGTGTTGCTCTTGACATTCTGAGTGGGGGGGTGAGCAGGATCATCCTCACAGGGGTTGGGGAGGGCCCTATCAAGACTGAGGAGAGTTTGATTGACGAGAAAGGAGAGCCAATCTCGTCATAAAGATTGGTTTGTACAGCCATTCGGGATTGTTCAAAAGTTGCAGAAGATACCCGTCATAGCGAACTGAAGTTTAAGCGTTCGTTCAACCGATCGCCAATATGAATTCGAGAGATATATACCATTAAAAACGCATGCCATCGCTCATAAACACACATGCTGCAGACTACACCCACACAACGTATTGATGCTGAAACGCCCCCAGACACCGTCATGTGACGCGTAATATCCATCCAATACAGCTAACCCATAGGATTGCCAAGAAGCCACAGGTCCAACAAATGAAGGAGAAGAGAAGAGTATGAATCCCTGACTAGCTCTAATACCGAATCCCCATAGAATTTAGCAGTTTGCAGTTGGGCTTCTCTAGCTTATCTGCGTCCATCATTTTCTGCGTGTCTATGTAGAACCATCCCTGTGCGTCTTGTACCATTTTGGCATATTGATGGTGTTCGTATTCGCATTTCAGGCGTATGCCCTGTATGTAATTTGCCTCCACAATCTTATCTAACGACTTCCATTGCTTCTCATTGTAGTCTGCTACCTCAATAGGGTTCACCCAGTAAGGAACACGTAGGGGGAAAGATGTGCGTTTCAGTGTGTTTGGCGGTTTCGCGGTGTCGAGGTTGAATGCGGGTCCTTGGGGTCCAGATGCGCCGTTAAACATCGAGCTTAGAACCGAGAAGACGAATAGGAAGAGTAGAAGAAGGAGAGAGGCGAGCGGGCTGGATGAGGCAGATTGGGGCTCAGAGCCTGCGGGCTGAGCAGTGCCAGGTCGTCTTCGAGGCTGCCCGCCACCGAATTGGTGCATGCGAATGCCCGGACCACCCCCTAGGTTGAAAACGAAGGCGGGTCCAGTGTCAAAGATGCCACCACCTAGGTGATACGTTAGCGTACCCATTCTCACTATTTTCACTACTGCAGCACAAGTTTTGCAAAAACGTACCAAATGGACCTCCGCCGCCAAACCCACCACCCATACCTCCTCCAAAGAACTGCCGAAACATTTCTTCCGGTGATATCTCCTCTTCCCACATCGGCCCCTGTCTTTGTGCGCCCCCCCCGGAAGCCCGATTGAAATTGCTAAAAGGTGATGCGCCGGCACCCGCTGAAGCGCCTGGAAAGCGGGAATCAGGGTCACCACCGAAACGGTCAAACTTCGCTTTCTTATCCGGATCTGAGAGAACTTGGAAGGCTCTTGACACCACTATCCCATACATCAGTATCGACTCTCCTATATATGAAGTGGGAATGAAAAAAAAAACCTACGTTTGAAAGCATCATCAGCGCCATCGTATCCATTCTTATCAGGATGCGTGAGCAGACTGAGCTTCCGGTATGCCTTCTTAATCTCGCCCTCGGTGCAGGTTGTCCGGACTTCCTCCAGCCCTAGAATCTCGTAGAAAGCAGTCGGCGAACATCGTTTTATCCTTATCACAGCAGCTTTTTGTTCCACGGTGAAGCCTCGGCCTGCGCTGCCGTCGTGATGTTGCCGGTTTTTGGCGTCGCCATTTGGTCGGGGGTCTGCACCACTAGCTTTACCCGACATTGTGGCTAGGAGAGGGGCGTGGGCGCACGCCGATGAGGGGGAAGGTGCAAAGGCGGGATTGCAGCAAAGGGGTATTTATTAAGGGAGGAGGAGGAGGAGGGCGTAATGAGGGCGCGACGGCACGGGTGCGTGGTGTTGACGGCTGTCGTTGAAGCCACAGCAACAAAAGCGGTAGGGTCACAAGTAGTGGCGAGCACGGACCAAGACGTCATTGGACAGTGACAGACATTCTTGGCAACTGAACCTGCATGCCCTACTACAACACCATCACGGATTGCTCGGTTCTTGTTACATTAAATTCCATTTTCGCTCATTTGGTTTGTGAAAACCAAAAAGATTAGCAATGGCAGACAAGGAAACCAAACAGGGCATGTTGCGGACGCTTCGCAATTGGGGAGGTTCGTCATTCAAATACTTTCTCACATGCAACTAATTATATTCACACCAAAATTCAGAGCATTCTGTCCCGCCAACCCTGCTCGCAACTCTGATTACGGCTCAGAATATGCGCCCGTTTCAACCACTTCCTATGATGTTTCCGCCCGTGTTTCTTTTCTCAAGTTACTTGAATCTAAGCGGCTACGAGACTGATGCTGCTGGCATTACCGCAGCGTGGAGTGGACTATATGGCTTGTTGGCCTTGCGGAGAAAACAGGTGATTTTACCCCGTATTTCTGCATTTTTTTTTTAGTGTCCATGTTTACAGGGTTGTCTAGGGACTGAAAAAGAAGATGACTCTCCGAGGTGTTGTACGAGGTGCTTCAATAGGCATGTGTGCAGTTAATGTCACTGGCTGTGGTCTAGCATACGTCTTTGGCCGTAGAGAAAAGGAGGAAACAAGTGGCTGAGCCGCCTAGATGTTTTCTTTTTGTATTATACTGTACCGTCAAATATGATGTATGAATTATCGGACGTTTCCCTAGTCAAGCACGAATGATGAGGTGTCTTCCCGCAATCTACTGCTTCTGAGTTACAATTTGCCGATACTCATCTGAATCTCTCTTTCGTTCTAGGGTCTTCTATTGGGACTTGATTGACATGCAAAATTAAAACAAACAGACTTGCATATATCGACTTTAATTTTTACGAGAAATGATGCACAGACTAGAAGTTCTTTATCCACTGAATATATGCTGGCGGGAAAAGCGGAATGTATGGAAGTTCACTGAGTTGGAGTGACTGGTGCTGAGCTTGTCTCTCCGTGCAAGAGATTGTATCTAACCAGGAATATCTAATACACGAAGCCTATCAACTGGCAAGGTGGGTCATATCAGTGTTTAAAAAAGTGATTCTGTAATTTCAGAGGTGACTATAAGCACCAATCGAATGAATCCTCAATAGACAATAGATCCTTCGTACTAAAGTGAAATCAGCTTTCATGTATGTGGAGTCCAGTTCCAATGCCTATGGTCGCACCAGTGTGTAGCCCAATAGTCAGGAAAGGTCTGTCTTAAAGTGAAATGATATGGCATGATCAATGAGATCAAGATTTTGATGTACAATATCAAAACAGCAAAGAACGAAGTTAAAACAATCAAAACGAAGATATAATTCATGACTCATAAGCTCGAGCACTTCAAGCCTACACCCCACACAAATCTCACACCAGCATTAAATGCGACTAAAGAACCATATCTCATAAAAGATTTGAACCGTCGGATCCTGCTTATCGCTTTGCCCTGGAAGCCTGAGGAACACGGCGCTATCGCCCGGGCATCCATGGAGATTTCAGCACCATGGACCAATAAAAAAGGTGTACATTAGATCTAGGGCTTGGATTGACCTTGAGACTTGCTACCGATGATGTCTTCAACGAAGCCGCTCCAAATTTCACGTGCCATACTCGGGTTTTCCGGATCGGCAGGCCCCGTGAATTTGCTAGCAAAGGATGCTGCGATGGCTTGGAAGTCAATATCAGCGGCGTCCCCCAGCGTAGACGGTGAATGGATTTGAGTTCCCTCAGTCGCGAGGATCATAATGCTGGGGGACGTGGCCTGTGATATGTTAGTTTGACATGATGATGCCACTACCGGTGTAGCTGCTCACGTCTTCCTCGCCATCCGCAGCAGTGTGCAGTTTGGCCTCCTCCGACAAATTTGTCTGTGGGAGGATGGGAACACGGACAATAGGCGCGCTTCGAGAGTCTGGATTGAATTCGGGGATGTAGGCAAAATCGATCGTGGAAGTATCGTTTACAGCCTTGAGAGTGCGGCTCGTGTTGAAATGGCGGGTTGGTGTTCTAGCACTGGTGGGCTGCGTGGTGGGCCGTTTTGAGTCGCGGACAGCAGTGCTGAAGGCGCGGGATGCCGCCATTTCGTGCGCAGTGATGCGGTTGAGGAGCTGCAAGGCGCCCAATGTCAGACTATATGTCTCAATTGATAACTAGTTGTGTGTACGTACCTCATTCTGGGAGCCGACAGTAGGGAGCTTGCGCTTCTGGCACTCCGCTTGCAAGCCTTCAATGTCCCGAGGAAGGTTCAAAGCACGTCTTTCGGAGTTGAGGAGGTTGGAGAAAGTAGCTGAGCCAGTCACATGCAGTCCTCGGATTTGCTTGCTGCCTGCAGCGATGGCCATGAAGGCGCGTGAGGATGCTCGTGAAGCCTGCATGGTCGGATCGGATCGGATAGGTAGGGGTTTCGACGTAGAACTTCTGACAAGAGCGGAACAGGCACGAAATGAAGAAAGCAGAGATTAATGGACTGATTAAATAGCCAAGGTGACGTGGGCAGTGCTGCAGATGTGTTTCGAGGTGTGGGCTTCAAAGTCGAGGGATGGCCGTCTGCGGAGTCGGGGATGGTATATCAATAGTGTTCGGGTAGATTGGCCTCTCGAGGCGGTCAGGGCGGTCAGCAAATGTCGCCGTGTGTCAATAGACTGGCGTGGGCAGGGCCCTAAACACTATTTGATTCATAACAATAGCGATTCCAATCCAGGCTCAGGCCACTGGATAAACTGCTCGTGCAACGCGGCGTGCTCAACCACAAAGCAACACGAGGGAGCTTGGGCCGCTCAACAAGTCCCCGCTAGCTCGGTGTAGATTACGGCCAAATTGTGCTTCCCCGCACTCTTGATACCTCCATTGAAGCAGTTGAGTAGCTAGCGACTCGAGCGTCGAGAATGCAGCAGCATGCGGCACATGTTCACTATGCCCTCGTCCTTGTTCATGGGGCACACAGGATAGGGCCGGTATCGCATCTCGCCAGAAAGTCGGTGTGGTTGTCCTAGACGTGTTGGCGCACGTCCATCACGGTGCTAGGGGAGCCGGCTGGCACCATTACTGTCCATGTGGAAGTGCAATTGCCAATCGGAAACCGAGTGCTTGTGCATTGTGTGCTTCGTTCGGGTCTCCACAGCCATGCACCAGCCGATGCATACCCAGTAAGAATAATCAGCATCCGCGAGGTTCCAATTGCGAGACGGAGCGTTCGGGTTGCGAAGCCCTGTGGCGCCCTGTGATGCCCTGCGATGCCCTGCGATGCCCTGCGTTGCCCTGCGTCAAGATAAGGAGGCTCCATGCCAACACCCTGAAGAGCCGTTGTTAGAGCGTAAAATGGTGGCGCGTTATCGAGCCGCAGCTCAACACTTGTAGCGTGAACGGGGACATGGTTTTTGTGCATGCCAGGCGGACGGTAGAAGGAATAGGCGTGTTCCACGGTTGCGGACTAGCTCCCGCTTCCCAGCCGCCACTAAGCGAGATTTTAGCTCCGTGATGTGAAGAGCGCTATCCCCCGCCTATATAGCCTCGTCTATGAATTAGTTAATTTTCAAAAACTGCAAAATTCCATCGGCCTGATGGTCTAGTGGTATGATTGTCGCTTCGGGTTTTTACGCCTGGATACTCCAGTATCTACATGTGACAGGCCCCGGGTTCGAGTAAGTGCTGTGTTTATTGCAACAATGTTCATTGATTCTAACTGTCTATAGATCCCGGTCAGGCCCGATTAATTTCTTTTTTTGGTATATTTTGTATATTCATCGCATCAAATTTCAATTCCAAAAAGAAACCTCCCCAAAATTCACAATTTACGTGTCTCTTTTTGCTCTTTTCATTAGTTCCACGCAATATCCGACTCCTATTTATAATGTGCTTTTGATAAATACCCATTTCACACAACATAGTTGATCCTAACTTTCCCTCTCTGCTTGAGCACCACCGCCATAATCTTGTGTCCTTGCCCATTCTCCCAGTTCTACGCTCTTTGCCCCTTCCCCCTTCATCTCTCCTACTCCCTCGTGATCTAGGGGCAAAGCCGGCCCCACCTCAGCGGGGATTTCTGCGCCCAACTTCTGCATTACCCCCGTCAAAATTTCCACCACGCGGTGATGGCCCACCGCTTTTTTCGCCCATGCCAGCGGAGTCTCTCCACTCCGATCCTTGATCATCGGGTCTGCGCCCTTTGCTAGTAGCAGCGAGGCCGCTTTAACTTTCCAGATTTGGCTTTTCACGGCCCAAAAAAGGGGCGTGACGCCATCTTCATCTTGCGTGTTGATGCTCGCGTTGTGGGCAAGGAGGAGACTGATTAATTGTATATCGTTTCGCTCTGCAGCGTGGGATAGCGGCGTGCGGCCCGCACTGTCGTGGACATCTGGGCTGATGCCTTGGTCAAGGAGGAACTCAGCCGTGTGCCTGTGCCCTGTCTGGGACGTCTTTAGCAGCAGTTGTTCATCCGTTTCTGTACGGTTAGGATCGAGAAGCAGTTGGTATATATCCGGAACAGACTTCGTATCGTCTTTCTCATCCCGACCTGTCACTCCTATTAGCTTTCTAATCTTTTTTTCCCTCATATACACATAGCACGACTTACGCGATGCATCTAAGATGTCTTTGACTAACTTCGCATCCACACTTTGCCCATTCCTCTTTCTCTTCACCAAGGTCGCTATAGCTTGCCTAACAATATCCTGAGTAACATCCAGCACAACATCTTCCCAGAGAGCAATATGTAGCGGGTAAATCTCGCGCACATCATCAGCACCCTCATCGATGACGCGTCTGCACCAGTGCCTGTTTAGGTACGCCATCATGCGGCTGTTGCGCTGTGCGCCAGCTTGGTATTGCTTCCAGGCTGATAAGTAAGTTGTTAAGAGGTCCGATTCGGATCGTTGGTCGATGTGCCGGCGCAGAGTTTGGAGGTAGAGGACCAAATGGTTGCGCAGATTGATGTAGAGCTTGGCGCCGAGGAGGTGCGCTAGTAGTCATTGGTAAGAGGGATTGATGCCATGTGGATGAGAAGGAGGGGGGAGGAGAGTAGATGGAAATTCATATTGGAAAGGTTCAAAACGAGAAAAAAGACATACCACCACCGTTGTTACTATCCTGTGGAAATACACTCCCACGTACCGCTTTTTGTGTAAGGCAGTACTCGTGAATAGCTGTATAATACCCCATATACTCCTTCATATCCATGGCCGGTTCACCCGCGGGCACCATGAGGTTCTTCTGCACGCCACTCTTGACGAAGGCCCACCTGTATGCCACAGTCAGTCTCATAATCCATATTCATTCACTCAAATGGGAGGAGGAAGGAATAGCGTACACGTCATTCGGATGGAACTTGCTTGCACCTTTTGCGTCGGCCATTTCTCTCTTATGTCACAGGAAGGAAAATCAACGCAGTAGCAATGTGGCACAAGGGAATATGAAACCAGTTGTTAGATACAGGTGTCAAAGTCTGGCGGAGTGGATGGACATGGATATATCAGGATAGGGCTAGGCTAGGCTAGGCAGCAATAGATGTCAGCTTGACCAACGTCTGAAAGCCAAGAACGGGGAAGATGATCTTTTGTGCAGTGATGTTTTACAAAACAATGATTTAATACGACGTAATGTTCAAGCCTCAGGTGCAGGTCTGCCTCTCCGACCTTGGGGCAATGTCATCGTCAGTTGTCAGTTGCAAAGGCGTGCTGAGAAGTACGCCTAGCTCCAACTCAATCCTAGAACGCTAGGCGGAGTGTTACTGTCGCTCGCGCATGTTCTCTTGTATTTGTTTAAGTTCTTTCTCTGTCTAGAAACGGATTGTTTCACTCTTCCTAGAGGCTGAGTCACCTGGAATATCAGCATGAGTCGAGATCATAGAGCATAGCGGAGTTCAATGCTGATGTTTCATTTAGAGCAGTTTGATGTAATGCATGTCCAGTAGCGCTGAGGTTAAAATTCGTAAAGCAAAAATACTCTCTTTCTCGGGAATTTTTTCGAAGATACCATGGTACTAAAGGTGTTTCTTCTCTCTTTCCATGCCCTATCTGCGTTAGATCATATACGTCCTCCCTTTTTCTCCAACACCGTTAATGAATATTCCAACTCCCTCTTTCCTATCCGTCCCAATCCCATAGTGTACAAATAAAAGGATCATCTGTAACTCCTTTTCATTCCTGATCTATGCCATAAGCCATCAGTTTGGAAGCTCTTTTCTTCAAAGCTACATCCATAAGCCTCTCATCATTCAGTCATTCCTTTAGCTTCAGCTTCTGATCTTCACCAATCTACCTTTCCCCCTGTATACCGGTAGAAGACTTAGGCCACAGCGGTAGTGTAGTATGGTGTACGGAATAATCTGGATCGTTGTACCGCAAGCGAAATAATGTCTCGTCTGTTGCCTTTGTAAACACAGTTGCAGCCATAATTGATGCTCGCGATATAAGCTTGTGTAGGCGAAGCCCGCATTATAGTACTGATGTGGCTCAAGCTCTCTGAAAATAGGACTGAAATAAGTAGTGTAGTGGTTAGCAGCAGTCAGATATGCCTTGTAACGCCCATTCCAGTGTTTCCCCACTCCTGGATGGAACAGGGCGCGTTTGGTTGCTGTGGTGGTGACTGAAGCTGTGGTTAATCCGTATTAGTTGCGTGATCTACAAGTGAGAGCACCCTTTGATTGGCTAGGAGAAGCACAATGTCAACAGAATTGGCTTGTAGAGCACACAAACTACGGTGATATCTCTCGAGTCGCTCGCTCATCGCGGGCACTGATCTTCCTTCACTCTTTCACTCTTCATTCGCCACAGTATATAAAATACGCCTCCTATCTCCACTCCCCTTCTGGCCGACCGCACCTTCCAACTTCCACTCTCACCACCACATCTCAAACAACTCTTCCACTCTCCATCCACTTCCAAACACCAATTCTCCTCACCACAGAATATTGTAGTCGGCTTAGTGATGAAGTCAACCACCTTCAGTCTCGTCGCTTTCCTCGCGGCCTGTATTGCTGCGGTCCCCGCGTCAGGTACGTCCATAAAGACCTCTGCAGAGAAGATGTTGTCTATGTTGTACAGTGCTCACATATTATGCAGTGAACTTGGACAAGATTCCTGTCAATATCACCGCCAACGACGATCCGGCAGTCCAAGTCTACTACAACCCAGAGGAGCTACCTAGAGATGTCTTGTCTGCTCACAATAGTAATACCATCGAGGTGAAACTAGGTTCTCCTCCTCAACACATCGGCACGATGCGTGGCAGCGAACTCTACGGGACCATGTACACGATTCTCGAGAATCTCTGTCACTGGGAGAATGGTCAATGTGATTATAATTCAGTAGGGATCTT
The DNA here is from genome assembly GCA_013620735.1 of Clavariopsis aquatica. NCBI lineage: Eukaryota > Fungi > Ascomycota > Dothideomycetes > Pleosporales > Clavariopsis > Clavariopsis aquatica. The sequence continues at coordinate 27,119 of JAAZQE010000269.1, forward strand.
GCGCGTTAAGGGCATTGAAGGACACCCGGCACATCAATATACCGACGTTGACGTCAAAATCAAAGTCGTCGGCTCCGCATGGTACAGAAGCCAGGCCATTCGTCGGCTTATGGTAAGTCTCACATGTACAGTATACGTCCCGGTCACCAAACACAATGTTTTCCCTTTGTGCTTGGAAAGAAACATTTCTCATCCCGCTCTCCCTTTCTAAAAATATCAGGCTAACATCTCACTCTCACTTTTACAGATCGGGACTATCGCCGGCATTATGGAGAAGGTGCCCGAGGCCCGCGATAAAAACTGCTGGCATGAGGCTGTCGGAAACCACTGGTTTTGCGATGCTGGTGACTTCATTGGCGTCAGGGTTCCAGGCGGCACGGATACTCAAGGTCGAGAAGCACGTCTAGAAATCTTCATTCAGAGCACCGGAATGCCTAGATCGCCAATCAATGGGTTCGACTGCGTGGGTCTCCTTACTCCAGCCAACAGCGTTGTGGATGGGCTGAAACCAGAGTATGAGCGGTGGCTTGGAAAGCACCTGGAGCGGGATGTGTGGTGCGTCACCTAGACAAACCGCTGGCCCAGACGCTGCTTGGATGCTCTCTTTGTGTTCTACAGCGAAGATTCATGGTATACGCCCTATGAGTGATTGCCAGAAACGATTCCGGCGAAAAGTGTGTAAAAGGAATTCGAGGAGAGGTGTGCATCATTGGCTGATGTGTTTTTGCACAGTGAGGATAGGTGGCAGACTTCCACAGAATAGATCTAATGTGCAATCGTCTGGCATCTGCTGAAAATATCGACTTCAAGTAGCTAGTTAGTCAATGGGATTCTAACAAACTTCACAAGTAGGCATTGGTAAACGGTTTTCAATCCCAACAACTTCTTAATAACTTCTAGCCTAAGACTATATATCGTGACTAAGTAAATGCACTTTGAGCACGTTACAAAAAGCGGGATGAGTAATTACAAAAGCCCCCCAATGTCCCGCATGAACCTCCAAGATAATTCGCCACTCACATTCGAGCTCAAGAATGGCAAACAATTTCCACTCCAAATATACATACAACACTAAGCTAATTCTTTCAAACGCAGCAATCGAACCAATAAAAGGATGTATATATATATAAATATATAAATAAATAAGGAAATGAGACGTGAAAATGTTTAACTGTGTAAAATAAGGCAAAATGAACTGCAATGCAAAGGGGAAAGGGAAAAGGGGAGATGGGCGATACGGCAAGGATACTTTACACTGAGTAACGTATTTTCTATCCCGGGTGACAATTCGGATACTAGTGATTGGTGGAGTGGGGGGAAGAATGAAAGTACCAAACTTTTGTGCAATATATATAGAGAGAGAGAGAGAAAGAGAGAGCTTAACCTATTGCGGCAGCTTAACAGGTGCGTCCTTACGTATCTGTGCCATGTCCCGCACGCTGTATTTGGCACACTCTCGCCCCTCACGTCAACAAGCGTAAAACACCCCCTGGGAAGATTCGGTTTTAAATCTCTAATATTCATCTTCCTCTGTCTTTGGGCTCTAACTTGTGTCTTGTCACTATATGGGCATCTTATGAAGTAGATTGCAAGTACGGCATTACCAAACCTGTCGAGTATTGTTATAATTGCAAAACCGCACTGCAGGGGGAGAAAGAAGGAGGAGGGAACAAATACAAAACCGAGATGATGATGATGATGAATAATAGGAGTCGGGGACAGAGGGGGACTAAAATTGATCGCACCCTACTAAAGGCGGGTGATGAGGCTACTATCCAGTTCTACAATGACTTAACTCTTCTGACCTGTATGATGCATAATACCAAGGCTTATAGATGTAGCCCGTTTGTTATGGAGAAGACGCCATAACACCCAATATGCCTAATTGTAATACCTGTCCTAAAATAAATTACAAGTTCCATTTCGCTACCTGTCATGTATAGTTCAAGATGTGTCCATGGGCTCACCAGTACCAACTGCAGCTCTCTCCGCCAGCTTCTCTGCTAATTTACTCGACTTCCAGGATTGAATCCTCTCTTTCAATTCTGTATTAGGAATAACCTGTTCGATAGTCAGAGGAACACGATTGAACGGGTCGTTCGGGTCGCTAAGAAGATGACTTCGGATCGTGCTGCGGTCCACAATATTCTTGCTCGTGGGCAAGATGACTGGATCTTCCATGAGAGACGCCAAAATAGGATCGAGAAACTCTTCGGGTATCTCTCCTAGATCCGCCTCCTCGAGCTCAGCCTCCTCTTGTGCGAGCTTGATGCGTTCCCCGAGCTGCGCCCAATCCTGAAGTTGTTCAACTGACTTCAAGGCGAAGCGCTGCATGATGCTCATTGCTGTTGTGAAATGCTCGGGTCTGTAAGAACGTCCATCTGTGGCTATAGCATCGATGAACGTTTTCTTGTCCTTAAGATTGAGGTACACATCCGAAATTTCGGAGAGCATCTGCTTCGGATCCCAACCGTAATCCTGCGCGTTCTCGACCTTTAGACTTGATTTCTTGGGACCGACTAGTGCATCAAGATTGTAATCCAGCATATGTGCCAGGCGTTGAACGATTTCTGGCATGGTAAATGAGTCGCTCAGTGCCTCCGTGAAAAGCTTCAACATGGCCACGGTCTCGTTTGTCAACTGCATGTAGCTCTTCGCTTTGCTCTGCGCAGCCGAAAGCTTCTCATCTGTTTCCGTCCTGGTGTTTGCATCTAAATCTTCGGGCGCATTTTTCAGTACCTTGGACAGTTCATGAATCTGTGTAAAGGCTGTGAACGATTCGTCGAGAACAAAAGTGACATCGTTGAGCAGAAGGTTGACGAACTGTACGAAGAAGTCGAGGTTAACACTGCATAGAGTTAGTTTATAGATTCGCTGGAACGGAATTTATTCGTACCGAGCTTCTGTGGCGAGATTTTCCCGGTAGATGGGATTCGGCCATATACACTTGATAACCTGGAAAATCTCGTAACGGATATTAAACTTGTCGTAGAACTGAGTGTGTGCGCCTGTACTCTCGCACTCGTTGTAAAATTTCATCAACGAGTGTAAAAGATGCTGAGTTGCAAACTTATGTGCAAACAAAGCATCGCCGAGTACTCCCTTTTTGTGGCCACGAACTTCCCACACACCGTGGTAGAGAATAGTGACGAGCCCAGACTTTAAGTACGGATTCTTGATGTATTCTGAGCTCCTTAGGAAGACTATGCAAATCATCATCAGCTCTTCAGACTGTGTCGATGTGATAATAAGTGGCATCTTGGCTGTGATGAATTTGAAGTTGTCCACAATGTCCTCAAGGAAGTATTCTGGAAGGCATTTAAATGCCGCAGGTTGCTCTTGCAGAAGAGGGAGCTGGAGAGGGCTGTGGGGGAAGTTGACGCCAGGGGACACAAGACGAAGCAGCCATACGATGACATATCTCATGAACTGCATCGATCTGGCCTGTGCGACTTCGTCTAATAGTACTCCATCGGTAGCCATGACTGTACATAGCCCTTTTGCAATTCTATCCTTGGCTTTCTGGACGTGGGCATCGAATACCGCAAGCTGGGCTGGATTTTGAGCATACTTGTGCCGTTCAGTTTCCATCTTTTTCAATTGCTTCTCTAGCCACTTGACATCCTTTTGCAACTGTGACAGCTTTGTGTTTGCGGCTTCCGTCCCGTAATGATGCGCCGCAACCGTCAAGAAGAATACCTCGGTAATGAAGTTGTCTATTCCAGGCGCCTTGGAGCTGTAGAAATCGTCAGATGTCTGTTGGTCAGCGTTGATTTTCGTTTCATCCGATATATCGACACGTGGTTTTCGTCGGAGATAGTCTACTTCGATACGATCGACTTTTGAGAAGGTAGCATCCATGAATGGCTCACAGAGTCGATCTAGTATCACTGTTACGTTCACCATGAAGCCATCCGACGAGACTGTCCTTCCATCAACCTGCAACGCCCTCCTCTTGTGGTTTGCGTTCACAGTTAGTGCAAACCAGTCCAATATCTTCTCACGCGAGTCTTTAGATTTCTTGATAAAGCAGTCGGCAATATCAAACAAGTCATCTTGGTGCGTTTGAAGAGTCATGCGCAGCGCTTTCTGACAATTTGCCACGGCATCCTTTGCTATTGTCTGAGGGCTGGCAAAGTAGTTCAGTGCTACCTCACCCTGCATTGGCGACAGCCGAAAAAAGGGACCAAGCAGGGTTTTGGTCTCTATCTGCTGAGGTTCAATGTTGGGTGGCAGGAACATTGGGGACTCGGCAAGGGCGACCAACAGGGGCTGATAGCGTACGAAATTCCGCATGGCTAGAATGTATGGCTTGTAGTCATCATTCATGGACATCTTTGCTAGTCTCCGGCTAATCTGCTCCATGGCGCCTACAAGGACTTCCTTAACACTCTCGTCCTCGTTGAACCGGGAGACGGCTTCACTCAGGAATTCGTGGCAAAGGCCACGATCGTTCTCAGGTTCGACAAGGAGATACTCGGCCAGCGGATTTCCCTGTGGTGCGTCTTCGCCAAACATGTCAGGAATTGTGACAGCAAATATACAGTAGCTGAAGCATAAGCGGCGAGCTTCCTTCAATATCTCGTGTCTTGGATCCTGTCTGTTCTGGGTTCCCCGGAACAGCTTAGAAACTCGCTTCCAGCACCCCAGTAAGTAGTCCAGAGGTTTTCCTTCCAACTTGCTTGATGCAGACTCCAAAATTGCTTGGTCCAGAATGTCTGTACTCAGCCGTATTGGCTGGTTGCCATCTTCAAGATCACCCCTCACGCCCGACAGAAAGTATAATCGGCTTCCATGCCCGTCGTGGGTGCTCTTTGGATCTAGGGTGACGCGAAATATCCCGCCGAGGGTGCGGTCTTCCCAAACTTCCATGTTCGCTTCCTGGCCCCTCGACCCAGCCTCGCTTGAACCACTGCCATTCGCAGGATTGGAGGACTTGGGCTTGATATGTATTCGTGAGGTGGGTTTGCTGTCTGCAGTCATGCCGAGCTGAGAAAAGGGGTTCTGTTTTGGCGCGACCGACGCGGGGGATGACGCCTGGGAAGATGACGAAGGGAGCTTGGGGGTAGAGCTGCCTGACGACGAAGCTGCTGATGCTGGAGATGGTCGCGAGGTTCCTCCCGCTGCTGACGAACCACCCAGTTTTGCAAGGCGCTTCGCCCGGATCTGGGAATTTTGTCAGCAACTGGCCGGATTAGAAAAGGACAGAGGGGGAACTCCACCTTGTCGGCATCGGCCATTGTGCTGTCCTGGTCCGGTGGTGGGGGGGCCGGTGGTTGGTCGTCCATGGTGGAGGCGGAGTTGTGTTTAGTTGGCCGGGCGTGGGCTCTGCTGTGTCTGCGAGGGGGGGTTGTATGCGTAGGCAGATAAAAATTAGAAGAAGAGCGAGTGTGAGGTGTGAGCAGAGTGAATGGCGTCGCTACCTAATCCAGAGGGAGGGCCCTCTCCACCAACGACGGCGGAGGACCGTGCGTGCCCCGCCACAGCCCAAGCTAAAACACGTGGGTGGCTTCAAGGGCGTGGCACTGTGTAGAAAGTCGTGGAAGAAGGACTCCATGACACCCAGTAATTATTACCGTAGATGTCTGCACACCTTGACGGCTCGCTTTACTGTGCACTCTACTTTGCTTTTTCGTGTGTGCACAATGAAGCCATGCGACTCTGCGGGTGGCGGCAAAGCAGCAAAGCATCAACAAACAGGCAGGCTCCGCAGGAGACACACACAAACAACGTAGTTTGGAACTCACTGCCTACTACCTATATATACTGTGCTGTGCTGTACTGTACTGTCTGGTACTGTAGGCACCAGCACGCGACTATTTGGCACGACAAACCTGTTCTTCCCCATGCTGGAGCCTATTACCCTCGTTTCTTTGTGGTGGTCGATAACTGACTGTGACGCCTTCGCTACAGTCCTTACCTTGACCGGTGCTCCGCCACTGTGCAAATGGCCATAGCTCTGCACATGTGGCACAAAAGGAAGAAGGGATGGAGAAGGAATACTAGCATTCCCGAAGGACTGGTCAGGAGGCAGTCAGACGAACAGATGTTCATGTCGGGGCCGTGGAGCAGATGGACGCTCGAGGACTTGGAGCTGCCACCCGCCGTCCAGGACGGCTCCATGCTGGCTCTGGTTCGAAGCCGCAAGCAGGGGCGGAGGAGGGTCGGGCACAACAATACCGGTAATGCGTGGCATGTCTTTGCTCTTTCACACGCCCCAAGAGTGCATGCAAGACCCCGGAGCGGTGACAGCTCAATGACTGCGCGCGCCCCCAGGTTCTCCATGCTCGGGGGCAAAGACGGTGATGGCGCCAAGGCCGGGCCCATGCGGCGATTGGCTGCAGCCGAGGTGCATGTCGAGGTGCATGTCGAAGACGTCGCGATTGCACACGGCCAGGCAACGAGGAGTCGGGGGCAAAGGTATAGGAGATGCGGCCGCCATGGACGGCCGAGACAAAGACACACAGTCATAGTGGGTGCGATGAGACCAGGCCCCCGCACCGTGGAGGGGGAGGCGCAGGCATGCGAACTGGCAGCCAGAGGCCCATGGCCAGCTGAGGTTGCGGCAAAGCGGCTGCTGCTCTCTGCTCTGGAGCCTAGCGGAGGGAGGCCGAACGAGGTGGCAGACGTTCGCGGGGGGCGGATCAAAAGGGCGAGAGGCATACCCAACCTGAAACCTTTGCTGCTTTCGCGGCTGGTGCTCTGGTGATGACGCGCCTCTGCGAGATAGCACGGCAGCGCACCAGCAAGCGCACCAGCACAAGCACCAGCACAAGCACCAGCACCAGCACCAGCACCAGCAGCACCCGGCGGGCTCGCCAGGGCTGCGACGGCCGCCGCAAGCACCACGGCAGCGTCACATCACGGGCGGCAGGCCCAGCGTGGGCGGGCAGCGTGGCTTTATCATGGCACCCGCGGGCGCATCGCCAGCTATCTATTCGGTGTCGGGCGTCTTGTGTTGATGCGCTTGGGGCCGCTAACTCCCGAACTGGGGGGCGGTCTGCGACGGCCCTCTCCTCTGGCCTCGACGCTTCTGCCCATAGCAACACCACCCTCTGCTCTGCAAACACTCCAGCTTCGTGCCCTCCTGCTGCCAATACCGCTCCCGTCCCTGTGCAAAGCACCAGCCACGCTCGCCTCCCGCCGTCAAACCGTGCGACACTTGGGCAAACTCAGCCTCAGATAGGTCGCAGCTCGGTACGTGCACGGTGCTAGTTCCAGGTTGCCAACCGCCTAAGAGCTGCTTCCTCCCATCAACCACCACCTACTTCAACACCCTCTCGCCGCCCTCTCCCTTGCTGATACCCCCCCGTCTCTGCAGTCCCCAATCCACTCCCGCTACCCTCCAGCACCCCGTCCGACACATCAACATGGCCGAGATCCGTCGAAAGCTCGTAATTGTCGGCGACGGCGCCTGTGGAAAGACTTGTCTGCTC
>JAAZQE010000027.1:0-82797 GCA_013620735.1 Clavariopsis aquatica
CGTCAACCCTGCCAACCGCCCCCGCCGTGCATATGAGGAAAAAGTAAAAGGTTCGAAGCACCGTGCTGCACCTCTTGGTGTGGACCACGCGCTGCTCATGAGCACTAAATTGTAGTTTTCAATCCGAGCGCCTTGGTGGTGCGGAGGTGTTGAGTTTTTGTTGTTGGCTGTGTGTGTTGACGGGCGTGTGGAAGGGGTTTATTCGGACGTGCTCGGTCGGTGGAGACGTCCAGGGGTCCGGTGATGATGTTCTGTCACAAGACGGGGCATAAAAGCCAAAGTTGAATGGGCAACCCGGGCCTGCCAGTTGCGAGACTGGCGGGCCTTGCGTTCGTTGCCCTTGAGAACAAAGTGGAGAGCTGATCTGAGGACCATTAGATAGACATGGTGGGCAACTCTTGAAGAGAGCTGCTCGATTGTGACTGGTGATTGAAATCATCACTCGAGTATGGAGCGCTTGCAATCGTGTAGTATCATGATTTGAAGTATGTAGGAGAGTAGTGTAACAGTAACGCTAGCAGAAAACGCTAAATGAATAGCGTCGTGATGACCATTTTCACCCGCCCATCCAACCCAGTACATAAACATTGCGAGATTCTTCTTCCCAAGTTTCCTCACCCCCCGACCCTTCCAGATCCCCTCCCTCCATGTCCTCGCCTCATGTGACCTCACATCGCCTCTCAAAACCTGTCTCGCTGTCGCGCGCGGTAGATGGTGAACCCGATATATGCTCCCGTGATGGCTAGTCCAAACAGAACAAATTTCATGAAGAACCAACTCCAGCTGCCACCTGACTTCTGTCCTGTCAAAGGCGCAGAGCTACCCTTGGACGAGCTTCCTGCGGCAGCAGCAGCTGCATTGCTTCCGGTGTTGTGTTGATAGAGGTTCAAGGTCTTGACGGAGATGATGTCGTGGTTATCGGAGAGCTCGCCAGTTTCGGCGGAGAAGCCTAGGTAGGCAACTGGGGGAACTTTAAAGTCCGGAATTTCGAAGCATTCGGTCCAGTCATCCTCGGCTTTGTACTGGAGGTCAAGCTTGAGGGACTTGTCTTGAAAGTAGGTGAATCTGGCTTTGGTGGGGATTTGAGCGTTGCGAATGCCGCGGGCCTAGTTCACCGAATTAATTTCTTTTCTTTTCCCTTCATTTTAAATAAGTGCAGTATGTCAAACTCACCGAACAGCCCGCCACCTCGTTGGACTTGCCGTCATTGTCCTTGTCATAAGGAGTGTTTCCGTCGCCGTTCATGGCCATCACATAGGGGAAAACGGTGCCGGGACGGTTGTTCTTATACGTATCGAAGAAGACGCCGAGACCTTCGAATTTGTCTGCTGAGCCAAATACTTGTCCAGGCTGGGCGCGTTGTTTGGTGAGCCACATGGCAAAACCATCGCCGTAGAGGTTCCCTTGGCCGTGGATCTTGAACTCGACCATGATCTAGTGGGATGGGATTAAGCAAGTGTCTCGGGTTGAGAAGGGGGTAGACGACCTACCTCCCAGTTTGTGGCAGTCAGCGGCACCCGCGAGAATATCCACCCTGATCGGGAGGGCTTGTCCGAAGCCAGACGAATGTACTTGTCTGTCCTAATGATGGTATCGCCGCCAAAGTCGAACCAGCGGCTTTGCATGTCAGAGTCCAGGTACGGCTACAATCTGAGGTCAGAAATAGTTCCAAGCGGTCGAAAATACAGAATCTGGGTGTTTTCGCGGGCGGGATGCACTCACGGGCTCGAGGCTATGTGTCCGTAGCTATATTCAAATTAGCACCCGCAACCGTCATGTTCCTCAACTCTGTTCCTTACAGAAATAGCCTTGACATCGGGGTGCTCGGTCAGCCCAATAGCCAAACTCTGGCGCAAGCTCCCCGCCAGCAGGACCAAGCTTGTCCATGGGCGCGCGAACAGCATGGTTGTGGTTGCACGGCGTTGAAACCCGCTCGCTGCTAAGAACTGTACAAGGGCGCAAAGAATGGAAGAGCGCAGGCTCCGCTAATGCAATTGATAGAGGGATCGCCTACGCCGGGCGGACTGGGCAGTAAAACTACGAGAAGGGAAGAATGGCGTGGGCGGGCGACATTAAAGTGCCGTGGGCGTGTGGTGTTGAACAAGTTGAGCGAGCATGAGCACCAGTCGTGGCCTTTCCGCAAAGCTCGGGGCACCTCCGCCGCCGCCGAGAAAGCGCCGCCGAGGGACATGGAACTTTTTTTTATTCCACCAACCTCCACCACCCAAAGGACCTTTTACGTCCACACTCCAAAATGCGCCCCCTCACAGAACCCGAAACAAAGACGCTCTTCGAGAAGCTCGCGACGTACTGCGGCAAAGGAATCTCCAATCTCATCGCTGACCCTGCTGGCGGCAACGACCGCAATGTCTTTCGCATTCAGGTGCGTTCGAATTCTCCATTCCGAGACATATATATATTTCCAGCACAGCTTCCTAGAAACACATACAAGACTCAGATGCTAATAGTAGCCCAGAACACCCGTGTATACTACGTCCGCGAATCCCTCGCCAACCTAGCCACCTCCATCAAGCGCGACGCAATCCTCTCCCTCGGCACATGTCTGGGGAAGTTCACCAAGACTGGGAAATTCAGACTCCACATTACGGCCTTGTCTGTCATCGCACCGCATGCGCGGTACAAGGTCTGGGTTAAGGCGAACGGCGAAATGCCGTTTCTGTACGGAGGAAATGTGCTCAAGGCGCACGTGGGACGCTGGTCCGAGGACTGCCCCGAGCACCAGGGTGTAGTGGTTTTGAGCATGAACGATACGCCCTTGGTAAGATGGGAAACCGAAGAGTTGGCGAAGATCAGGCTAACAGTGTCATAATAGGGCTTCGGTGTGAGCGCACGGTCAACGGCAGAAGCGAGACGGCTAGACCCGACCGGTATAGTTACGTTCAGACAGGCGGATATTGGAGAGTATTTGAGAGAGGAAGATACGCTATTCACGACCTAGCCGAGGCGATGAGACGCGAGTGAGGAAAACAAGGAACGTGAATTGAATTGTGGGAAACGATGCGTGATGGATCGCGTGAAAATGAAGGCAGTGTCTGAACCCTCCTCGTAAGGGCTTTGGCCACAGAACTCTGTCGAAAAGGCTTGGAATGCGTTATAGCACGAGAGGATGGCCATGCACGATATACGAACTAAATCATTGTCTTGGAGTTCCGGAATATAAGTCCGAAAATATGATACCCAACATCATTTTCTTTGCACTTGTCTTTTCCCGGTCATTCGTATCTTTGAGCGCACTGAAACACGATGTTGATACTTCACGTATCACGACCCGGACCTCAGTTTTGCTACATTCACATTTCACTTCGTAGCCAATCCTCACCGCTGAACAGCACACTCTTTTCTCGAACCTTTAGCCCCAACACAACCCCCGAAGATTGACTTCCAGTTCGCACAACAACCATGCCCTACGACACACCAGCTTCAAAGCTCAAAACACTACACCATTCCACGCAGAATCTTAAGCCATGCTCAAAACCCACGCAATCAAGATTTCCTCAGGCTCCAAAACCCTGCTTCTCAATCTCATCTACACCTTGATCCTATTCTTTATCATCTTCCTCTCACTCGCTCTGCCACGCCTCGCCTCCCACTTCCCGCTCCCCTCACACGTACCTCCTGAGTATGTCGTCATTTATATCTTCATCTGGGTGCTCGCGCTCACTCCAGTCCTGTTCTTCGTAGGTTTCGTAGCGGGTGCGTGCTACTATTACCAAGGCTGGAGGGCAGACAAGGGGAGGAAAGGTCAGCAAGAGTACAGGGCCAAGACACACAACACACAATCCACCGATGCTCATCCTGGAACACGCAAACCTCAATGCGCAGCAGCACATTTCTCGCCGTTCCAGGTGCAGTGGAGGAAGCCACGGCTTCGGATTGGGATGTTGGCAGGGAAGGGGGAGCCCGATGTGCACGTGTTGTGGGATGCAGAGGCGTATGAGTTGGAGATTAGAACGAGAAGGGGACTGGAAGAATTGGAGAGGGCATGGGGGGTGAATAGGAGTGAGAGTGGACTAGACGAAAGGGAATTGGAGGGGTTGAGAAGAGTAAGTGTGCGGGAAATAGTTTGATGAAGAGAGGTGAGTATTACCTTGAAACGGGTCGATTGACTTTGTTTTTCAACATCATTGTTATGTTTGCAAAGGGGAGCAGAAGAACAGCATACAGCGAAAAAAGCTGGAACATATTACTATAGTATATAGATAAATTTTACATGTATCTTACATCGTTATCTTTACACGTAATCAAACCTATTTATTCCCCTGGCTCCACCCGCCGTCCCCCTAGTCATAACCCTAACCCAGCCTCACCTTTTTCCAAATCCTCAAGCATTCCTGCATATCTCCCACGACGCTAAAACTCCCTGTTGGCTCACTAACCTGGCTCCTAATCACACACAATACCAAACTCGCCAGTGAAAACATGACCTGGTCCTCTTTAACCGCCAAATAGTGACTCTTTGTCATGCCCCCCGATAGACTCCAACTCTTCCACAAATCCAACATGATGGACAATCGTCTTGCAAAATCTTGATCCTGGATCATGCCGTAAAGGATTTGTTGGATAAGGGAATCATGAGATGTGTTGGAATCGAGGTTTAATTTTTGGAGAAGCCATGCACGTGTTGCATCGGCGATGACGGCGATTGGCAGTTTTTGGCTCTGCATAGCTTCAGTGAGTTCGGACTCACGGCGTTGCTCGTCCTTCATCCTCTTCCGTCGGAAGTCGTTGTGAAAGTCCTGTGCGTCTGCGGCGACGCGTTTCAGCCGTGCGGCCTCGCGTTGCTCGGGTGGAAGACGATTTTCTTCTTGCATTTTGCGACTCTGCTCCATGAACTTGACGTGTTTCTCGAAGCGCTCCGCCTGATCGTCATACGGTGTTCGCCAAGCAGGAACATCAGCATCGGTGAGCGTACCCAAAAGTACCATGACGCCGCAGGGCACAGTTTCCCGACGGGAGAGCGCAATGACATCCTCGGGGATAGAGAAACTCCAGAGGCCGCCTTTGGGTGCTTGGAACGCGGTTGCGGTGCAGCAGAACCAGAAACCCGCCGTTGAGTCGCTGGACGCGTGGATGGAGCGTAGGTGCAAGAGGGGCAGTTTTTGTTTTGAATTTTCCTCGTTATGGCCCTCTTGGATGCCGTCTGTAGATATGCGAGCGCAGATTGCGTATTTGGGGGTTATGGTCTCGCTCGCTGCGCTGTCGTCGTCAAGGAAGCCGCCTTTCTTTTCGACTTCACTATTCTCTTCCACTTGCGTCGGGTTCTCTAGCTCCTCCAGCGATGTGAGCACATCTTCCCCTTTCTTTGGTGGAAACACTCTGGTCCAATACGGCGGCAAACTATCAGCATTCCGTCGATCCCACTCCCTCCGCCAGCACAACGCAAGACTCAGAATCCCATCGGAATCATCACTCATAGCCACACTCAGGACCTCTTCGCCAGACACTGGACTTAGCAATAATTTAGTCCCCGCGGGCGTCCAAAGTCCCGCACTTCGCAGATCCGCCCACCCCTCTTTACTCGGCACCGCGCCGCGATCTAGTAGAAATGCTATGAGGGCCTCGAACTCGATCTCAGCTTGTGGTTGTAGCAACTCATCATGGTATTGTAATCTATAACTCTTGACACCAATCACCATTTCTTTCCAGTTGAATAACGTCCAGGATCCTCCCTTTAGACCACTCGGCGTGGCCCTAAGGCTGAAGTACTTCGGGTCGCTTCGATCTAGGGGAATGAGGCTTCGGCGCGGAATCTCAATTTCTACGATCCCCGAGAGGAGAGCGCTGCGGGTGATAGCAAGAACGCCATTGCGCTGCAGTGTCCGTGTTATTTCGCGTAGCGTCAGGAAAGATTTTAGACAGGTGTATATAGTAGGGAGCACCCCAAGGACGGCTAAGGGTATGCCGATGTAGGTAATGATATCCACAGCGGAGACGCCCATGGTGTGGGCGCGGGAGAAGAGGTGTGAACAGACATCGAGGTTGTGGGTGGTGCTGTAGGCGGTTGCACGGTCGTGGAAGGTCACAGGGGCAACCCCTGCATTGAATGGGAGCTGAGGTTTTGGGGGCGCGAGTGTACGAATACGAGAACATGTGACAACGCGTTTAGGGGCTGCGCTATCCAAAAGAGGAACCACTCTGGAAATTTCGCTATTGAGACACTGAAAGCTACCTTCACTTGACAGTCCAAGTTCATTAGAAGCAAAAAATGTTTGAAAAATAGCTTTGACCGTTGACGTTAGAAAAAAAAAAGGGTTGAGAAGGCGTATGCAAGGTGCCTATGTAAATATAATTAGGTTCCACACTACAGTGTTCGGCTATCAGATAGTATACACCTTCCACCACATACGCCACTACAAAGAAAGGAAATGGTATCGCATCGCAAACATCTACTACTGTACTCGTTCTTATTAAATCACCATATTGTCTCCTTACGCGCTTTTCTTCTCCGTCAAATGCCACTCCATGACATGTTGGAAGATGCCCTTGCTATTCGACTCTATAACATCTCCATGACATGGAATAATCTTCTCAAAATCCCACTTGTTGATGTTCTTCATCGAGTTGCTGAAACCGTTCCTATCGGCACTGCTAGTCCCGTACCAGATCATCCTCTTCTGCGCATTGCCCGAAGTACTCGTTAGCGCTCCAAAGAGCTTGGTCAAGATGCCTGACGTAGCACTCAGCCCCGTCTTGCTGTACTGCTCGGTTGCTGGGTAATTGAACATCAAGTCGGCTTGAATCAGCGTTTTGCTGGGGCGGTGTAGAAACACAATCTCCTTATTCTGGTGTGCATATACATATTCGTAAGAGAACTCGGCGTCAAATTCGGGATCGATGGAGGTGAGCGGGTTGTTCTTTGTAAAAACATGCGCAAAGGGGACGTCTTCATTCTTCTGCCGGGCGCGCTTTTCAGGGAGACCTTCGGGGCCGAGGACTTTTGCGGTGGGGTAGGCTGCGTGCCAGGGCCCGAGGTAGATGTGGTGCTAGACCCTGTTAATATGTGTGATGCACTACATCTCAAGACGTGGAAGGTTGAACAAGTGCGTTTCGTGGTGGATTGCGCCTTCTGTACATACCTCAATATCTAGCGCAGCAATGTATTTAACATCGCCCATTTCGGCGACCTTCTGCTTGACCTCTTCCGTCAGGGCGACGGGGGAGAAGACGGCGAGAGCGCCCGATTGAAGACGCACTGTGATGAACCCATTAGTACCTGTTCGAGTCGAATGTCCAAGAACCTTGACTCACCAATTGTACCTCTTCCGCCAATCTTGATGTGCCCCAATCGCGAGAACGGCATCGAGGTGGTAGTGACAGTCTTGGGAACTACATCGCGAATGATCATGACCTTGGCCGGGTCGAAGGGGACAAGTTTGGAGGCCATATTGTATAATGGGGGTGGTGTGATTGTGGAATGAAGAAGAAATGTAGAAGCAAGTTGCGGGGAAGCTATGTTATGTATGCAGATGTTCCAGAAACCCGGGCCGAATCGCAAACGTCAAGTTGATAATTTGATCTGGGCGGAGACAGTTGAAACACGACTAGTTAGACGACAATGACGCAATGTGATTGCTGCGAGTGGAGGAGCTGGTGTTCTGGATCAGGAGAGCTTCGAGTCGTTAGCAATTATATATGTACCCAGTGCTGAGACCTCGGCCGACATTTCTTATTGCTTTGGCTCAGTTGGATTCTCCATGTCGGCGTTGGCGACAAAGGCTTCGTTCGTGCTAGACAAGAATGCAAATAAATTTGGAGCGAGACTCCGCCGAGCGCGCGGCGTCATTTCATTGGACGCTGTGACCGACCGTGCCTAGGTGCCTCATGCTGACATCGCAGGTGGGGGCGTTCTGTAGAATCTCAAATCCCAAGTCTCGAATGCTAACATATCCGGGACTAGCTCAGTGGACGAATAGCTTCGCTGTTTTATTTGAAAGCGATTATTAAACAAGCCACTATCTTCCCAGGGCTTCAAGACGACTGTGCTCAGCAATACTGCCTGTGTGCTCGTCACCCGTTCCCCGCAAGCTTGGTCCTGACCGCCATCATTCATGTTGCCTTCGGCCGAGGGCTTTTCATAGAAAGGGCCCATAATGATTTGAGAATATATGTTCCCCAAGCAGTAATCGGCGACCTCGGACGAAGTTCCACGGTTTCGTGGTACTGCTCCGCCTCAACGTGACGGTACAAGGGTATGGCCCTATCCTTTCTTGCTAAGATGCATTTCTCTTTGGAATTTCATCGCGCATTCTCAGCACTAAGCTCAGCCATGAGCCCGCCAGCATCCCTCTTTTTGGCATCTTCCTCAAGTCTGTTCTGGATGAACTCGCTCATCTCCTTGACCTTCTGTAGGGCAATATTCGTGCAGTTTAGCAGCGCGAGCGGGTCAACGGTGGCTCCTCCATACTTCGCAACCTGACAAATTTCTCCGTGTCTGTTCATAGTGATGATCACTTCTCCCTGTCGGACTTGCTCTTCCGCTTGGTTCGCATCCACCAAGAAGATCTCCCCATCTTCATAATACGAGAATGTTACACAAAGTGGTTGGTGGAGGATGGAGAGTGGTATTGGTTCTCGCTCGCGGATGCTGAGAATAGTCGCCTTTTCGCCTTCTACCAGCACATCTGGTCGTCGAAAGTGTTGTAATGCAGTTATGACGGCAATACAAGAGGCGTCAATCAGGCCACCGTCATGGTCGATGATGTGGACATCGGCTCGGAGCGCAAAGCACTTGATGCCTGCAATGATGCACAACGACTCCGTGTCGAGGGCGTTCGAACGACGGATAGCCTTCTCAAGGATTCGCGAGAGAATGACTTCGGCGTCTGTGGGGCTATAGGCTCAGTTAGGTGCTTCTGGCATGTTACAGATATAAATCGGAAGATTTGAGGAAGCGTACCGGCCGATCTCGAAAGCTGGTGATGCCATTGGGGAGAATTCCGTGACGATCTGGAAAATACCGTCGAACTTGCGCTCGGGTAGAGGTGCAGTCACGTCGATTGAAATCCTCGCGATGACCCTGAGCCGTGTGTCAATTTCAAAAGTACGAATAAGTCTACTATACACACCTTGTCTTTCCAAGTTGAACATCTACCACACCATATTCGTCACCGAAGTTTATCTCCAAGGGACGGAGTGCATCAAAAGAACGTCCATCGAGGCGAATGCGCTCCTGAAGCGCTTGCAGAATAAAAGCGCGCTCATTGACAGAGATATCAGCTTCGCGAGGCATGTTTGCCCCCGGATTCTGGCAAAATGGTGTTGGTACTGGAATAGTCCTGCCGTTCCACCAGTGAAAATATGGCGGGGCCGGGAAAGCTTCGGAGTTTTCAAGCTAGCGCGCCTTGGCACGTCCCCCATGCCTTGAACTTTACATGTCATTTCTCTTGTACCTCAACATCGACTTCCACGACAACCGTAATACACTTCAATCGCACATTTCTCACTCAGAGCACCTGTATATTTAAGATGACGACCGCTCATAGACCCACCTTCGATCCGGCTCGTGGAAAGGAGGCCGCCCGCGGCGTCGCGTACCATCAGCGTCTTCTTCCCGCGCATACATTTCTCAAACACAGGCAGGCAGGGCAGGGTGGCGCAGCTGACGCCAGTAATGTTCGCGATCTACGAGCAGAGCTTCTAGAAGCCGAGGCGAGACATTTCGCGAAGAAGAACGGCACATACGTCCCACATGCAGATCCGACAACGGAAGCCACCTCCATATCCAAACGAGCGGTTGACGCAATAAAGGCGGAAGATGAGGACGAAGAAGACGAGGCTGTTCAAAAGAGGAGGCGGATTGAGGTGCTTGAGAAATATAGAGATGTAGATGCAGACGATAGCAGCGATAGTAGCGAAAGCAGTGATGATGAGTATGTTACAGCAAGAGGATCGTAGAGAATCTAGGAGGCTAACATTTCAAAGGGACGACGAAGAGGACGAGACTGCTGCACTAATGCGCGAATTAGAGAAAATAAAAAAGGAGCGGGCGGAAGCTAAGGCCAAGGAGGTACGCTTTTCACTCGTTGTTGAGACAATGATGCTGATATTTCACAGGATGCAAAAAATGCGGCCGAAGAGCAGGAGCAGCGTGAGATTGATATCGCACGCGGCAATCCCCTCCTGAACTCCCATGACTTCACCCTCAAGCGCCGATGGGATGACGATGTGGTGTTTAAGAACCAAGCGCGAGGTACCGAGGATAGAAATAAGAAGAAAGAATTTATCAACGACATGCTACGGTCAGACTTCCACAAAAAGTTCATGGTAAGTACAAGTTCTGACTACATGCCTGACAAATCTAACAGTTAATGATAGTCCAAATATGTCCGGTGAGGTCAATTGTACTTTAACATTTCCTAAATCTGCATTCCTAGCGTGGGTACCTTGGCGTCTTGCAAAATCGGAAGATTCACATGGGTTTTTGTGATTTAGCGTGGGATACCCCAGAGTTGCAAACCAGTGACGCAACTTCGGCCCTTATCTCGATCGGCAAAGGGCTTCCCTTTTCAAGTTCATTTATTCAGCTATCTCTTGTCTTAACGTTAACCCGGAATGCCAATTGAAGAATAACCGTCGAACCCTACTATTTATGATCCAAGAGCACGCGGGCAATCTCCTGTAGCCGACTTTTCTCTGTTTAGTTTAACATGGTATCAGCCCAATTGGTAGACCTAACATACAACGGGAGCTAGCAAGTTGAATGTGGCTGGGCGTGCTTACATGTCCCAAGCACCAAGCTGACTAGTTTGGGCGAATGATCTACATGGATACCTTCACTCCCAGTTGTACAGTGACGCCATAGGTCTTAGAATCTTCTTTTAAGTGACCTATCTACCTGTAGACTAAATACAATGTAACATATATATACGCCATCATTCGTCCCACTCTGTGCCCATCTAATAGCTCTTTTTCTTTCAGCGCATATTGAATCACTTGTCTAATATCTAGCTTTTACTTGGACCATAATTTCCTATTTTGCTATCTTCAATCACGTCCTCGATCCATATCACATTATATCGTTAAACCTCTCTCCTCTTCCACCGATACATACACAATGACAGGCTATGGCAACCGCCGCGCCTCAGACCTTTCCCCGGAAGACCTCGCCAACGAACAACGCAATACGCGCTTCGGCCGTGGTGACTCGCATGCATATAGCGGCGGACACGCCACATACGGCTCTGGCGCAACAGGTGGAGCAGGCTTCGGCAGTACGTCAAGTTGCTTCCAATACATTCCATTTTTCAATGTTAAGCATCACACTAACGATATACAAAAAGACAAATCCGCCCCAGGTCCCGAAAACGTCCACGACAACTCTGCATTCCGCTTTGGCTCCCATCAAGATACGCAGCCGTACAGTGGTCATGCTGGACGGGCGGGGAGTGGAAGCACGGGCGGCGCTGGGTATGGGAATAAGACGGGGTCGTTTAGCGCGGGAAATGGTATCGCCCTATTTCTTGTTAGATAGTAGAAATGGCTAATGCTGCTGTAGACTCGAGTATGGGCAAACTGATGGAGAGAGCAGGGCAAGTGCTCCATAATAAAGTATTGGAGGAGAAGGGACACAAGCAAAGAGAGTTGGCAGGGCTAGGTCGGTCGGAGGAGCCGGAGGAGGGCGTTGCGAATTAAACAGAGGTGTAGACTAGTCCTCGTGTAGCCATTAAGTCGTAGTTGTACTCTTTGAGATATCATTTGTATGGTACTGTACTTCAAAAATGTTTCTTCTGTCAGGAGTCATCACTGTGGCACACTAATAAGATGGAAAGGCGTTGATTTTAAGGGTAAAATCTGAGTGGGTATATTCCTTGACTGTCAACGCCATCAAAATCATCAGCATACCCGCACTCTACCGTTCAACGCGTTCCATATTTCCGTCTACCCACTCAAGCAAACTTCACCTCCCCAAACAAGCTGGCTCTGACCTGCATCAATGCTACAATCTCTAGCACGAATTCCTGCAGTATAACCACATTTGTGATGATATGTAGTAGACTTGCTTCTCTTATGTCGTCCATGGCATCCTCTGAATCGGGGTCTGTATCGGCCGTAGCATCGGCCGTAGCATCGGCATCAACATGTGCATCACCACCGTCCTTCGGCGGCGGTTGGTACTTTGACAACATGACTTCGACAGCTTGTGAACCTGCAGCGCGACGAAAACGAATACGCCGTTTGAGGAACTCCGAATTTGTGACTGCTGCGAAGTTGGCATTGACATCGGAAATGAGCGTTGTTTGCCGATTTGCTGCTCGTGGTGCGGGTAAGGGCGATGCTCCACGGCTGGGCGAGCCTATCAATGTCGCGTCTCCTAACTTAGATGGAGCAGGTGAGGCTGTTGGGGTATGTCTGGAATCCATTCCTTCTTTCCTGCCTCTGGGAGCCTGTGCCTTGGATGGCGTGATTGGTCCGTCCAAAATATATTTGGGGATTTGCGGAGTCCATGAGCCAGCGAGTAGCTCTGCAGAGGGTCTGGGCTTCACGGGCGGCGGGGTGGACTTCATAGCCTCAAGCATTTCTTCATGGAATCGGAAGGCATGTTTTCGGCTCGATATGTGATCGTCCCAGTCTCGGATGTCGCCACGGAGCGCATCGACTTGAGCTTGCAGTGATTGCAGGCAAGCGAGTAGGGGTGGAGTTGCAGTCGAGTCCCAAGTGGGTTGCCGGTTAGCTCGATACACGTCTCGGAGCCCCTCGTTCGAGAATTGTTCTGGCTCCTGGTCGACATCTTTGAAGTGATAGTCTGCAGGATTGACGGAGAGCCATCCTTCCAAGCGGAGTTGGGAACAAGTACCAAGATTTATAATTGCCTCGGTGAGCGCAAGGTTTGTTTCTACATCATTTGTGAGAAACCTCAGTAATAGATCCAGGAGAGCCTTGAATAGTGGGTCTTCGGAAACCAGATAATGTGCTTCTACCTCACGAGGACCTACTTCCGAATCAAAGACAGAGCTTTTCATAGGACTACTTGGTAGAGCAAGTGCTTTCAGGGTACACGGATGACTCTCCAACAAGCTTAACTTGTCCTTGAGATGGGTCCCGTAAGCATCATCCACCCCAGCCTCACCAGCAAGAGCGATGGCGATATTCAGATAGGTCTCTAATTCGACATTCAAAGCGCCAGCAGTTCGGTGGGGCTCTTTGTGATGTACGTCCATGATTTTGATCAGGGACCCAAGGGCATACCCATGATTTTTGCCGAGAATAACGGTCGTCAATTTTAGTGATGCAATTACGGTTTGAGGGTTTCGAGACCCTGTGCTACCCAAGACCAGATCTACTAGATTGAAAAGAGAGGGGTTCATCCGATCATCGTCTTGATCGAGGGCGTTCAGCATTAGCAAGGACTGTCGTCGTTTGAGCGCCGCTGGCGACCGAGGAATCCTTGGAGATGTGGCGGCATAATCAGGGAGAGCGAGGAGATAGTGGAGGATCATGTGAACAAGCTCGGGATGATCTAACGCGTCGAGAATACGTCGCAGATAAGTGAGCACCGCCACCGCGGAACCACCATCCACATCTGAAGATTCTAACAAGGAAGGGTATCTGAAGGGTGATTAGTCCTATATAGGAAAGTGTGGGAAGAGTTAAACGAACAATAACTGCTGAAGGAACAAAACTTGGAAGTGGTCGATTAGCGTATGCCTGACATCGATGGATCTGCAATGCTCAAGGACATCTTGCCAGAAAGTGAGGTAGGATAGAAATGTAACCATATGACTTTGGAAATCATCAGAGAAGAAGCTTTCTGCCTGTGAGTTGGACTGCATTTCGGCGTAGTCCGAGAGCGTGAGTATTAGGGGTAGTCCCTCCTCAGGGTGGAGAATGGAAAGTTTCCTAAGACTAGTGAGATGATGTTCAAATTGCGAATAATGGGTGCCACGAACCTGCTGAGTTGGCTGTATAAAGCCCCTAGACCGGAGGCCATGAGAGTCGGGAGATCGCTGTTCACGATCCATTGCTCTAGCGTTATAGATTTCGAGGCGGACTCAAATATATACAGGAGTCCAGTGCGCGCAAAGTCTCCAATACGACCCTCATGGTGAACATGATCAATGAGCTGGTAGCATAATGGGAAGTCCTCTTTCTGTGTCATCCCCGCAAAATCGACTTTTCGGTTTACCAGACGGCCATTTGAGTCGGCGGCGGCGGTGGTGAACCACACAGGTAGGATTTCCGGTTGCAGCCTGATCTTCGCGGCTATGCCAAACAGCAACTCCACAATGTCGGCCTCTATATCCTCTCCGACGCCCATGCTTCCGGAGCCGACGGTACGACTGATGAAGTTCATGAGCGACACGGCAAACACATCGTTCTCGAGAAAGTCCTCCTCCTCACTGTCTATAAGGGCGTTGTATACCCCGACGGCATCCCTGACCACGCCCTCATCGTGCGATGTGGCAGCAATCTTTGAGACGGCCGTGTAAATCTGGTCGGCGGCGGCGTAGGCCAGACAGAGGTGGGGCGCTGGAGAGCGAGATTCATCGTTGAGGATGGCGGTTAGGGCCTGGAAGCCGCGGCGGACATTGCCTAGGGCTTCTCGGTCGTTGGCCAGCGTCTCTGACTTCTGCCATGTTTGAAGAATCTGGTTGTATCGCTGCTTGAAGCGTGCCAGACGCTGCTGCGGGTTGTTGGCGGCGGCCTGCTTCTTCTGGGACGACCCGCCAAGCAATCTCGTCCACTGGTGGGCTCTGTTAGCATTGGTTGTTTTAGGGTGCGCGCGGGAAGTGGAAATGACTGACAAAATCCATAGCAGTTACTTCTTCCCCCTCATCGGGACGCAGTCCGTGGGGTTGAAATGAGGAGGTGGTGGACCATACGCGATCGTTAATCGCGTCAAGCCGAAACCGCTAGCGTTCTATCATATTAATAAACGCCCTAAATCAGGCACAGCCGATGGAGCCAACCTCAGCTCATCCATGCTTCTGCTCCAGAGGTAACTGTACTCGGGAGAATTTTCAGGAATTCCTCGCGAGTAACGAAAGAATTGCAATAAGGACCCGATTTTCCCAAAACGGAGCATTGTGTTGGAAAGGATCCTCGGAGCCCACCAGCAGCTGTCCGCGCCCCAGTCCGAAGCCGTTATGTCCATCCCCCGCAATCGTGAAGGGACATTTCAGTCTCTTTGTATCTTCGAATTTCTCATCTATGGCCGTTCACAATAGCGCCAGTGGCAACGGACTCACTCATCCGAGCTGTCAACCTGTGGAACCTCTACGTTCATTGCAAGTCCACAGGGTCTTTTTCCCCGTGGTATGACTAGCCTGAAGACTTGCAGCCCCAGTCTCGAACCAACCGATCTGTAGTCTGGGAAATGTCCTATGGCGAGGCCCGACCGCCACTCGGACTTCGAAGGGAGGATAAATTAAGGTCGACATGAAGCTCACCCTACACCTGAAGCGGAATGCTAAGCGAAGTCCGTTTGTGTTTGAAACAAGTCACTTCGTGCTCATCGTAGTTCGGAGCATTCATTGTAGGACCCATGTAGCGCCAAGCGGCCTCCCCGGGCCTGAGGCTGTGCTTCCTTCTCATCTCTCCAAAGATTACTGGCGGATCTCTTCTATCGAGTTGCTGTGTGGGGCCATTCGCGCCTAGCTCCCGTCCGTGTGCCGTGATACGAACGGTGTTAGCATTCTTTGAGAAAGTAGTGTTGTGAAACAGCGTCCCGGAAGGAAGAAGGATTGGGCTTTGGCACCGAGGCGAAGTTTAGGAGTAATGTACTAACACGAGCAGTGACGTCTCTATTGAGAAAGATGCAGCGAACGAGAATGAAGGAGAGTAGAAGTTTCAACCCATCCTACAATGCAACATCGAATTAATCAAACAAGCACCGCCATGATCCATTCCTCAAACCATGCACCATGCGACCAAAACTGGTAGCGGCCCCAAGGAAGAGCCGCCACATTCAGCACTGAATGCTACTCTAAAATGTGGAACTCGAGTGGTTTTCGAGCTGGTCACACAGCCAAGTGCATCTTAAAGGATCAACAAGATTATAGTTGAATTTGCGTTGAGGCTGACCACTACAAAACAGGTCAAAGGAATCTAGCCAAGAAACTCCAACAGATCGACGGAGATTTGAGATCATGCTAGGTTGTCATGGACCACCTATACCCTCCGTCACTATTCAATTCACACTGTATACATGCTCCAGAGCCCAAACACCCGTCCAGTAGATATAAAGTGTTGTTCCAGGCCTCCAATCTATTTCATTTCTCATCACATATTCACTCATTTTGTGTCTGCATCTATCTTTCTCTTTTTTTTTTCCCCCCATTCCAACTGCCTGGCTCAGTCATTCATTTTTGAGAATCTTATTTGCATACCGCACTACTCCATTCTCTTTCAGACGCCAGTCGTTTTACTTTTTACTTTCTCTCTCAACATGTTGTTCTCCGCTACCAAACTCCTCTTAGGGGCGGCATGTCTGTTCTTTGGCGTTGCCCGAGCCCAAGACGATTGTGGTGAAGGCCCATGGCAAGACGTCAGCTACACCGGTGGTGATGGTGGAGGTCGTTTCTGCGCCACCAAGTGGAAGTCGGGTATTGTCATCACAGGTGTTGAAGTTTGGGGCAATGACAAGGCTGTCCGCGCCATTCAATTTTACTACTCTGACGGTACCAACAGCCCGCAGTGGGGTAAAGTGGATGGCGACAAGCACGCACGTCTTAATTGGGACCCCAGCGTTGATGGCATCGCTCAAATCAAGACGTGGGGTAACGGCAGGGCCGAGTATCTTGGCCGTGTATTCATGTATGTATCCTCAATACCGCCGCTCAGAGTTGAATACTAACTTTTGTAAAGTCGTACAAAGAAGGGAGCTGAACTTGACGTCGGCAAAGACACTGATGGCCAAGACACCTTCGAGACTGCTGTAGCCTCCGGCATTATGCTCGGTGCCTTTGGCTCCTCCGGCGACTTAATCGACAATCTCGGCTTCCTCTTCCTGAAATCCACAATCAAAAAGATTACCGTTGATGATGTAACCTTCGCTGACACTCCCGAGACATTGAACGCCCGTATGGAAGGCCTGCAGACTGTCATCCTCGATTATGCCGACCACACCAATGACAACACCAACGCTACAGAGACTTTCACCTTTGGCAAGACCGATACTAAATCTACTTCCAAATCTTTCTCCAACACTGCAACGAACGCCTTCGGATGGTCAACCTCTGTCGAGCTCTCGGGCAAGATTCTTGATCTCGGCGCTAGTTCCACCACAACCCTGAGCTACGATTACTCCGAATCCACTACTGAGGAGTCTTCTTCCACCAACAGCGTCACCTTGACCTACAGTGTTGCTACGGATCTTGCACCTGGCCAGCGGACCTTCTGCAGAGCCACTGCTATGAGTGGCACCTACAAGGGCGACTACAGCTCCACGGTCAACATCTGGCTCGAGGATGGCTCTACTTTTGGATTTTCCCAGGGCGGAAGTATGGAGCAGATCAATTGGAGCAAAGCTTCTTCAGTCTGCCAAGACAACGAATTCCCACCGGAGAAGAGGGCTGTCAAGTTCATCGCATAGAGATCTCATGCCTAAACCACCAACGAAAATAGTTAGCATCTGCATATGAGGAGTTTCATTTAGTGGAATTCAGGCGAAATTTGGGGGAATTTATTGTTTATTCGATAACCAGTGGACTGGTTTCTCTTCTATGGTATACTTAGGGACAGTGTGTAAAATTAGTTTCATCTCAAATATTCAGCCTTTTGGACAAACTTTCAAAGCAACCGTGATCATGAACCTTGACTGGACGCTCCGTATTTCCATCGGATGCTCTTCAACTCCCATGCTCTATGTAACCAAATAATTCCCCTACCCAACGTTTCAATAAGGTTATGGACTTTTCAATTACCATGAAACATTGTTTCAACTCAGGTTCCGGGGCTTGGCAAGATTCTACGGTAATGAGATATGCGCTGTTGATTTAGAGTGCTGACAATGAAACTGTGATTTAAGGTCTTTTTGATGATGAGTGGCGCGTAAGCATTGTTTGAGATCCGACACGCCCACTGAATATATTGAGTGGCAAAATTTAACATGGCCAGGGCTAGGAGCCGTAACCATTCGGAAAGAAAATATTTAAAATTATATGGCAATTTTGGGAAGAAGGTAGACTAGTGAGACAAAGGCATACTGCTTTAAATTTGTTGTATGCTCAACCTTCTATCCTCTTGCCTTATTAGTAAAAATGTTGAACTCTTGGATGGCTTCTGGGACTGGTGGTGCTTCATATGCGAGGTCTCTATTTCTATGAACCTGCACTTGTATGCTCGTTTAAACACCACCTGATATTTCGCTGTTCACTTGCCTTCTTGATTTCATTTTCAGCATACCCTCCCTTTGTTTCACCCGACTACCCACTCCTTTCGCTCAATCTCAATAAATTGCATCTTCCTCTAAACACGCCTCTTATTAGCGAGCAGAGTAACTACTGCACATAACCTTAAAATCTTCCGTTTTTATTATTTCCCGCCTTAGATACTAGACTCCTATGATAGCTAAATAAAAATGCACAAGAGCGAATTCAACACCATAAAAAAAACTTCTATTCTGCAAAAAAATGCTTGTCTCCTAACGCTTAACCACCAAAAGAAAACCGGCTGCCATCTATTCCCAACCCTTTAAATCACACTCTCCTCTTTACTCCACTTGAATTCCTTTTTGGACACATCGCCCGACAAGTACCCGGGGACAAGAAACCCTGTCAGATAATCCCTACTTTTGACCAGCCAAACAAACCAATTCGGCACCCTCCACCCAAAAATTGCGCCAACACCGCCTGCACTCCCCACCGGCACGGTCAGCATTTCTTTCACCATAGGTTCAAACTCTCTATCCTTCCCCTTAGGCTTTCTATCTGGGAATGCTGGGTCGAAGGACAAGAGATCTCGCTTAAAGTTGACAAGAAGGGTAGGTAGTGAATCGGTGAGTTGGATCGATGTATTGTTGGAGAATGACGTGATGTCACCAACAGCGTAGACACGTGGGCCAGCTGAGTCGACACGCAGGGTTTTGGGGTTGGTGAGGAGGTAGCCGCGGTCGTTTAGGAGAGCATGCGGGAGGAAGGAGGAGTTGGGGACGATTCCATTGGCCGGGATGTATACATCTGTTTCTAAATTGTCCCCATTGGATAGGATAAGGGATGTGCGGCCATCGCCTGCCTTCGAAACATTGGCTACCCGGGTATTGTACCGTACGTCTACCCCGAGCTTCTTAAGTTTCTCTTCGGCGGTCTTGCCAATAGCAGGTCTGAGTTCGGGGAGGAGACGAGAAGCCGATGTGATGATACTGACACGAGTTTTGGGTGCGGGTGTGCTAAACCAGCCGGGTTTTCCATTAAGTTGTTCGCCAATCTCACCTGCGCTTTCGACGCCGGTTGAGCCGCCGCCGACAATGATGACCTAAAAAATCAAACTTAGCACACTTCCGGAAGCGGAGAAAATGATGGGAAACGATAAGGAAAGTGAAGAAGTATAGGTGCTGTTTTAGTGCCTAGCGAAGAGTTTTGTGAGGATTGTGGCCATGAGCTCTGGCTTTACGTACATCTTTTGCGGTGGAGAGTTTCCGGTTCATAGTTTTGATTGCGTTCATCGTCGCTTCAGTGTCGGTATGTATAGAGTAGACAGGGTCGTGGGTCTTGCTGCCAGTTGCCACGATAAGGGCATGATATGAGAGTTTTTCGTCTTCTAGATACTCGCTTCTTGTGTAGGAGATCGTTCGCGCAACCGTGTCCACACCCGTGACAGTCGCTTGAAGGAAGGTCAAATCATCGCTAGAGTACTGTTTGAAGATGGTTGGGATATCATAGAACAGTTTCTCTTTTGGCATCTTGGCTATTGATGCCCCAGCTCGTGGAGATGCGATACGGAAGTACCAGTCGGCAGAGCGGTTGAGGACATAGACATGATATTTGGCATCCTTCTTGGCCTTGAGGGCAGGCAGGATGTGTCGAAGAATGTAATGTGTGATAGGAAGGCCACCAAATGAAGCCCCAAGAATGATGATGTTGCGTTGCTCTGTCATAGTGATGGAGTAGTGGTCGATTTAAACTAGAAGAGGAGGGGGGGATTTCTAGAGGCGATTTAAAGTTGTTGGATGGTTGAAGAAATGGTAAATCTGCATGACAATAGAAAGCTGTACCGGAGAAGATACATCATTCTCATATACTTTTCACCTTAAGGAGAGGGATTGGTGCCTCCATGGATAGGGACGATAACTAGTTGCCAAGATATTGTGCCACTCATCAGCAATATTTGGTTTCGCAGATATCCCTTAAACGGGGGGCAGACCTCCTGAAGACCGCCGTAAAATTTCGTCCTGGTGCGAATAACCGGGCTGGCCTCCTGGAGAATTGCATTTTTTGCAGATACCTACAAATCAGGGTGCTGGTAAACATGCGAACACCTATAAACAATCCTGCGTAGTCCTCCTTTATTATATATTTGCAGCACGTGCTGTTCTCTTAAAGATCCTTTGACATGTATGGCTTTAGCAAGAGTGGTGCTCGTGGGACATTCTCTATGGAATGATGCTGGAGACGGAACGTCAGCAAAATCGTCCGTTGGAGGAACGAACTACAAATTAGGTCTTGATAGTGTAGTCATCTCGGAGCTTGTGGTAGAGAACAGTAAGCTGAGGTTGGTAATCGGTGGATAACAGCCCGGATCCCGGAAGCTTCATCATCCGTGACCCAGAGCAATTGTCAGCGGGAGACACGCGAGACGGTTCGTCAATAAAACCTTAATTGAACATCTGCCTCCCATAATCTGAGATAGAGCTAATATGATTATCAGCATGCCGATATCATAGGCGAGCACATGTGTAGCGAGATATCTTAGCCGATATCGAGGACAGATCGGTCTTGATACTAGGGACGATGTAGGGTTCAATGATCAAGAGACTCGCAACCCAAAGTTCAGACCGAAAAGTAAGTCAAACAAGTATTAATTTCGAGAGACAGCAAGTAGCGCGGATCTCGCAGGAAGATATATAATACATGAAGGACATTACCTTCATACGATCGTGAACGCCAAGAGGGAAACGACGTTAGATATAAGACACCTTTACCCCCATGCCAATAGTACGACGGATCTTCTCCCACGCCTTTCTCAAAATGAGCATGATTCGCTCTCGTAGATCCCGTCGTCCAAACGCCAAGGCAAATGCAAGAAGAAATAGTAAAGTCCGGAATGAAGCCATGGGATTCGCTGTCATCGAGTGTGCCGTATTCGCAATCAACGTCTGCATTGTCACGAACAATGTGGACGCACGATTGTATAGTCCTGGAGGAGGGCTTACTACTTTCTTTGTGGGTTTCGATGTGCGTGATGGGGCAGGCGGTGCTGGTCGATTCAGTGATTTCCGGAACACCTCGTCTGAGCCTCTGGGCTGACGCCTGTTCTCCTCCTCTCTCTTCCGTCGCTCATCTTCGGCCCGAGACTGCTCCAACCGTCGTGCTTCTGCGTCTTTGCGTCGTTGCTCCATCTGCTCTTGCTGCTGTTGCCGCAGCTTTGCTTCTCTGATTTCGGACTCATCCTTCTCTTCTTTGAGGGAGTGGAGGGCGAGTAAGAAAGCCTCCTTCCGTTCATCATCTAGAATCTCGCTCATACTTATGAATTCGCGCGCGTAGTCCCATTCTTCATTCCGGGGAAGGACGTGAAGGGTATATAGTTCGAGGAGCTTGAGCCGGGTATTAAGGTCACGAGGTGTGCTTGTGCCGTTGTTGTGCTGACTCGGTCGTCTTTGCATGTACGAGGGGGACTGCATGTGTGAGGACACGTCAAATGTTGGATGTGCCGAGGCAGAAAGATAGGTTTCGAGGCGCTGCTGATTCAAGCGTTGGGAGGGCGAGTGTGTCAACAGCAAAGTGGCCCTAGAAACTGTAATTAGCATCTTGCTTCAAGTAAGCGTTGAGAAGGAACGTACAAGTTAATGACAACCTCTGCATCTACATCACCCTCGACACCAGCATACCCGTCGCGGACTACGTCGTCCCAGACACTGCCATCGCGACACCGCGACACCAATTCCTTCCACCGCGTGCTTCCAAATGCATGTTTGCCCTCCTCAGCACCCAGCTCGATTACTGAATTGAGAAAGGTCAAGTAGAAACTCCACACTTTGACTCTGGTGCCCCGCGACGCGGATGCCACGGGAGCAAAGGCCGAGAGGTCGCCGTTGTACGTGCCATTGGAGTGGTCCTGGTCCGGCGGGGTGATGATAGGTTCGATTGTGGAGAGAGCTTCGGGCAGTCGGCGCGTCAGGAACAGCTGGGCAGCCTGTCGGTACGCTTTTGCGATCTGGGAGCTTTGTTGACGGCTGGACGCCATTGAGGAGATGGACGACGAGAGCATGCGCGAACTGCCCAGGGAGTCGTTGTAGAGCGTGGCCATATTGTTGTGGCTACTGAGAAGACGCGACGTGTGAGCGAGGTCGCATGACGGCTGGGGGGTGGGGAGAGGACTGGGTGTTGACGGTGCCACGAGGAATGTGAATGTCCTGAGGTTAGAGCCGAGGTTCCTGCCGGCACCCTCTCCTTCATCTCCTTCTTCGGTCTTGGCGGTCGTCCGCCACACCAGCCACACCCGTACCAGCCACCCGGTTGCCTGGGCCTCGTTTCTCCACAAACATTGACTCCACCTGAAGCAGCATCGTGACCCAGCATGATTGTGCACGCCGTCAAGCGTCACGCAAGACACGGAACCTAGACTCCAAGTCAGACAGTCCTGTGCCTGTCTCGCATTGCATTTGCCCTTGACTGACACCTCGTACTCACTTTAGCAACAGCAATAGCAACAGCAATAGGCAGCCAGCGCCCTGTTCAGCACAACAGCCCTTTCTATAGAGGCACCTTCGTATAGGCAAGCATTCGGCGCAGAATCTGGCTATAAAGATCCAATTTGCACCATTCTCAGTTCAATCGCCCCCCGAAAGGACCAGTAATCAACTACATTCCAACTTCTCACTCCCCTGCCCAACCCGTTGGTTTCTCCACCATGGAGATCGACGCGGACTCGTTTCCTCATCACCTCCTCGGACTGCTGATTAATATATCAGAAGCTGACTTTGTGTCTTTCGATCTTGAGTACTCCGGAATTCCGAACCGGATGCCAGGGAGACCGGCGCGTGATGGTGCTGGTAGACAGTCGCTCGAGGACCGCTATGCCGAAACCAAGGCCGGTGCAGAGAGGTACGCGATTCTCCAGGTCGGCATCACATGCGCTAGGTTTGACTATATTGCGAACAAGTACATTCTTCGCCCATACAACATTAATCTCAGCCCGTTACTCGACGAGCGATTAGACATTGAGCGTGACATTACCTTCCAGACAGGAGCAGCTACCTTTCTTATGAACAATGGGTTCAAGATGGAGCTCCCTTGGACCAAAGGCGTACAGTACCT
The DNA here is from genome assembly GCA_013620735.1 of Clavariopsis aquatica. Taxonomy (NCBI): domain Eukaryota; kingdom Fungi; phylum Ascomycota; class Dothideomycetes; order Pleosporales; genus Clavariopsis; species Clavariopsis aquatica. The sequence goes on from JAAZQE010000027.1 coordinate 23,433, forward strand.
ATCGCGTGAGGAGGCTGAATGGGCGATGCAACATGCCTACGACCGTGCCGATAAGAAAAATGTAGTCGCTGATCTGCAGCTCAAAGATGAAGATGTAGACTCCCTCGATTTTGTCAGGCGCGTCCGCGAGGCCATCACCAAACACGGAACAAGCGGTTCACGATGCCTAGAAATCACCACACATACTGGGCTGAAGGAGCGGCCGCTTCTCTCCTCCATCTCACGCTTTGAGAAACGGCTCGTTCACCAGCTCGTTCGGGCTGAATTCCCAGAGTTCGTTTCAATTCCTAAGCCTGGTTGTATCTTAATCATGGATTACGACCCCATACGCGAGGCAGACAACTCTGCCAAGCAGAAAAGGTTGGCCAGGGAGCGGATTGTGAAAGGGACAGGCTTTCGATGGGTCTTCGAAGCGTTGGCGCAAGGCGACATTGACCCGATTGATCCTTTCTATTTTTCGAAAAGAGCCGACGGTATAGTTATTGCCACGGATGTCGAGAATATAAAGGATCGATTTGATCGAGCCGCTCAGAGGCTCAAAGACCAGCAGCCTGTTCTTGTTGGCCACAATATGTTCACCGACCTAATATACCTCTATCAGTGCTTCGTCGGCAAGCTACCAGATACTTTGGTCGGATTTTGCGAAGCTATTCACACACTGTTCCCTAGGATTGTCGACACTAAGTACCTAGCAACCTATGCCGGAGGCGATCTCAATGCTTCCCCTACGCTTCAGGAAATTGCCGAAGGGCTTGAGACGCAAAAGTTACCTGACATCAGTGTGTTATTATGTCTTGATGATCTCAGTCATATTTGCTAATAGAACAATAGTTACACATGCTCATCATGCCAAGTATCACAACACAACGGCTTTCCACGAAGCAGGCTATGACAGCCTTCTTACGGCTACGATCATGCTTCGTCTATCAACCAAGGCGGACGTTAAGCGACGGGGGGCGCTCGCAACCAGTGCAGAGACAGATACCGATTTCAGCTACAAAATTGTGTCAGAGGACGCAGCAAGGGTGATTTCGTTAGAAGAAAACCAAGTCGATATCATAGATCCAGTTTCTATACCCACTGAAAATCCATCCTTCCACCATGCCATATCAGAGTCAGACATTCCAACAACGAATGAAAAGAAAAAGGACAAAAGGAAGAGTAAAAAGAAGAAATCAAAGATAACGACGTTGGGCCGCAAATTTGCATCAAATAATCTGTTCGAGAACTTGCAGGATATGACTATCGACGCCGACCAAACCTGGGAGGCTGTAGTGGAGATGAAACCTCACGTAAGCTCTACCTGGGATAACGAACCGTATGTGCAAGACAAATCAGGATGGGCTCCGATAGAGAAAATGAAGCGAGAACCTATGGAGCTAATGCCGGCGTTCGATTCAGAGTTTTGGCAAGATTTTGGCAACAAACTCCGCATCTTTGGCACCCAGGAGTTGGTGCTCAAGATTGCAGATTGGCCAAGGAAATAATTAGCTTTGTGCAAGCTGGCATGCAGGTGAGCGCCTCGTCGTATAGCTCTCGTTTGTGAGTTGAGGATGGAACCTCACACGACCTGGTTATTGGATACGATTATGTGGAGTGCTAGGGAGCAGTTTTTTCTCAGGAAGCCTTTTAATTTCATCATGTTTGATAGCAATGAGGTCCCTATAATTCCAAAGGTATGGGCGATATTCTTTTCCTTTCTGAGCACTCTTGGTATCTTCTATGTATATCCTAGCCTCTTCCAAGTGCCCTTGTTACCACATCACAGAACCGACTCGTTCATTATCATTAGTTTGGGGTTTTCCCCCAGAAAGCATCGCATTTTTGATTGAAATTTCGAAAGGCACACTGGCGTGGGTGTCTCCAAGGCCGGGAAACCAGTTAGTTTCGAGGTTGAAACATTGATGTTTTGGAGCGGTGGCACTCATAAATGTAGCTAGAAATATTCCGCACGATAGACATATTATTATGTTGGTAAGATAGATATAAGGTTTGAGTCCAAAGCGAGTTCTCTATGAATCACAACACACCTTTTTAGATAGTTTTGGATTGGGCAGGCCAAACTACATAGAATCCATGTGGCTGTAGCTGTGCACCGTTCTCTCTGTCTCTACTGAAAAAGGGCCTATTTCCAGGAATGGACCTCGATATAGGTCTGGAACCAGCCCAGAAGATGGACAGTGACCAAGTCCTGCACCACACACTTCTTGGGGCCCTTATAAAGGGCGAACCCACACTGGGGCACCGAATCTAATTAAAACGTGCAAAGCGAATTTCCATAGAGTCGGCGAAAATTATTCAAGAATGCGTCCCCCATCCGACGCACAAAATCACTCGGCTTGCGCTAGCCTAGTGCTATGTTGAGCAAAATGAAACTAACTGGAATTCTGCACCTAAAATTACCATCTTTTGAGCAGAGTGTGGAAAATAATGCAGGGGATCAGATGTTCTCAAAAGGCATGTCCCCGGCCTATGCTATAGATCCTAGTTAACGGAAAAATTATCACCCACATTAGCCCGACGCCCGTTGAAAGCCCGCGGGGATGATCGACTACGCGCCGGAGGAACCGTTGCTAAAAGACTAGTCTTGTGATTTCCCCTCAATTCCTACTTGGAATTGATTTCTATGCATGTCGGCCGGAAAATACATTTTGGAAATGTTGACTTTGGACCTCGGGAGATTTGAACGGCACATGCAGCACATTGGGGAGAATATAACATTCAACCAGCAAGTGTATTCAAAGAGGATTTACCAGCTTAGTTGACAAGGCTCCGATGGTGGTCGACAAGATGGCGAAACTTAATTTATCTGCCCTACTCTCTCTCTCCCTTGCCTACCTAACCACAGCCAAAACAATCCGCTCCCCCACACCTCCTATGGGATGGAACTCGTACAACAGCTACAGTTGCTCCCCATCTGAGTCTAAAATAAAAACCTCCGCAACTGGCCTTGTTGCCCTTAATCTCTCCACCTTAGGCTACACCCTCGTGACCGTCGACTGTGGATGGCCATCAAGGAATCGTGACGCTTCAGGCCAACTGCAATGGAATTCCACACTTTTCCCATCCGGCGGTAAGGCGTTGGGAGATTGGTTGCATGGGCTAGGATTGGGGTTTGGGTTGTATTCTGGGGCGGGTTTCTTGCAGTGTGGGTCAACAGACTTGCCAGCGAGTTTGGGATTCGAGGATATAGATGCAAAGAGTTTTGGTGAATGGGGTGGGGATAGTTTGAAGTAAGAATGATATTGGACGCGAAATGGATTGTGCTGACAAAAGAGTACAGGTACGACAACTGTTATGCTACCTCGCAAACAACAATGGTGGACGCCGACTCAGCCGAAGCACAGGCAGCCACACGTTTTCAGGTAATGGCGACAAGCTTAGAAGAAATTGATCGCGATATTCAGTATTTCGTCTGCCAGTGGGGCATTGGCGAAAATGTAGGAGCCTGGTAAGATACCTTCTGCTCGAGGACTAACGGTAGAGAACACTGACAGAAATTAAGGGCGTCAAAAATCGGAAATAGCTGGAGAATCAGCAACGACATTTACAACGCCTGGCGTAGTATATGGCGTATCACAAACGAAGTAGTACCGTATTACAAACACACCACGGTTGGCGCATTCGCAGATATGGATATGTTGATGTGTGTATCTTTCTTTCCCCCCTATTATGCAAGCGACCGAGCTTATTCGAATTGATAGAGTTGGTCTTCATGCCCTCTCCACAGAGGAAGAGCGCTTCCACTTTAGCATGTGGGCCATCAACAAATCCCCCTTAATCATTGGCGCCGTCATGGATCCCACTATTATCCCACCAACGTCACTAGACATCCTATCCAACAAAGAGGTCATAGCAATCAACCAAGATTCCCTAGCCGCACAAGCACGGCTCGTACGGCGCTACACCGAAGAAGAATGGGACATTTGGCTTGGCGATCTTTCTGGGTCTCGGAAAGTGCTAGGAATTGCAAATTGGAGGAACAATTCACAGAGCGTCAAGGTAAATTTGAGCGCGATAGGAATTAAGAGCGCGAATGCGAGGGATGTCTGGGCTGGGGCTAGCGTTGGGACTGTCTCGGGTGTACAGAATATGCAGTTGGCAGGACACGAGATGAAGTTATGGATCCTGTCAGATATTACGCCCAGCACAGCACTTCAATCATCTGGCTACCACTCAATCACGAACGCAACTCTTGCCGGCTCGGCCAGATTGGTCACATGTCCGGACAACTCTTGTCTGCCTACCCATCAGAAGATCGGCAACATCAACCCCAATTCAAATATAACCTTCTCCGCCATCAGAACCAAGAGCGCTGGTACGAAGACTCTGAGCGTAGACTTCATCAATTATGACTATGCCTTCCAGACTGCGTGGGACTGGGGCGATAATACGCGAAACTTGACGGTTCAGATCAATGGAGGGAAGGCGAAGAGATGGGCGTTCCCCATCTCAGGGGGAGACTGGTGGGAGACGGGAACAATGTTGATTGATGCTGATGGGTTTAGAGAGGGACAGAATACGGTTGTCTTCGGTGGTGCCAATGGAGACAAATGGGCTCCGGATTTAGTTGGTTTCGAATTATTGGAGTAGAGCAAGCCGAGTATGACTCTGAAGAAGGACTACTTTGTTAACAACAGAGGAATAATCAACAGACCTCCATTGTAACATACCAACCCAAAACACTGCCTATCATGAACGTCCAACTACCCACAAATGTCACCCAGGCACTCGCTAATGTCCACCCCTCCAACAAAAAAATTCCAATAAGCATAAAATTAAAGCCACCAACCGTGCTCTGGAACGCAGCATGCCAGCCTACCGACAATGGTTTCGGCTTCCACAACGTATCCTGCTCACAAGAAAGCAATAGCATGGCGTTCGCAACGAAGAACAAAAATCCGCCCACGACGTCTGGTCCAAAGACGAACGTCGCATACGTTGGATCCGCAGGGTTTATAACGCCAGGAAGACCCGTGAATGCGGGAATCGTGAGGAAGAAGGTGCCAATCAGTTGAAGCAGCGCGGCTTGGAAGGGAACATTGTTTGCAAGTAGATCCGAGTATTTTCCTGGTTGTGGAACTTTCGCCCAGTCCCGTGAGCCTAGGATAGCAGGTTCGTGGGGTTGTTTCTTCGACGCCGAGATGGAGGCAATTTCTTGGTTGGCTTTGGGTGCACTGATTACGTCGAGAAGCCCTGCAGCTGTAAAGAAGAAGAGACCAATGAAGAGGGTTGCTGGTAGTGCCACAGTGGTCTCTGTGGAGAAGGCAGTGCTAGGAAGGATAAGTGGCAACAATCCGAAGAACGAATTTATCGTGAATAAAACACTGCCTAGGACGTACCCTACAGCAACTAAATATGTAGGGTCTCGACATGGAAATGTGGTGAGCATTCGGCGGAATTGCGACCTTCGCCTTGTGTCAGTTGTGATGTCTATATATGCCCCTGCTTCGACATTGGCTATGGTGTGCGAGAATGTGGCGTAGGGAGCTGGATCCGAGAAGGAGAGAAAATTTGGCCATTCTTTAAATTGAGAAAGACGGCCGGTGTGGAGCGAGAAGTTCGATTCGCTGATAATAGAGGCGCGGATGGTTGCTGAGGCGTTCATTTCGTTTGATCAAAAGACTGTATGTGATGTGTTGCTCAAGGTACGTGTATAATTGCACAGGGTAAAGTATTTCAACGGCTCTTTCTGCAATTGTTGATGTACTTTAAGATTTCATCGGGTTGCTCAAGGAAAGGGGACGAGTTTTGCGACGATACAGCTAAAAGATGGTTTGCACCAGACAAAAGTTGTGTTAGAGATAGTGACGAAATTACCTGCGAGAAGATGTAAATCGCGTGGTATAGAGTTGATGTGTGTTTGGGAAATACGAGGGTATTGAACTATGGAGAGAGCAAGAGCCTGTGTGGAAATAGAAAAGAAAAATATGGAATGGGAATGAGATATAATGCCAACATAACTGCCCCACTGCAGATGGGTGGGATATCACGTCCTTCATGTTTATAGGACGTTATCCAAAGCTTAGTTTGAAGAAGCACACTGGCCCAGAAAGCCTTGAGGTGTGAAAAAAGGATGCAAATATGTATCATTGGTATAACCATTACCAAAGGGAACTGAGTGCATGAGCCCGATAGGAGATTGACCTGGTAATCTAGAACCCCCACGACGGCCCGTTAGATCTATATCGAGCCGCAAAGCTGGAATCGCTGCGGAAGATCTCCCGAGAGATGATGACAAGGATATCAATGTCGGGGTTGGTCCAATACGGAGATATATATGACCCTTGTGTCTATGCGAGACTAGCTAGGGAATGCATGCGAAACTTCCATTTGGCGGTTTCGATTCTCAAAAGGGGCAAATATAATTTCATTTGACCACAAAATGCTAGGATGGGGAGATCTTTCTGAATATTAATTTTAGACCAGGTATTTCCGTGAATCTTGTGCAAGTGACAAGATGTCGTATTGTCGAAGTTGAGTGTTAAAGCGCATCAATGTTTTCAAAGGACACTAGTTTACCCCCGATGCAAGCCTCACCTTCAACCTTAGGCAGTACAGAGGGGACTCGGGGCAGGTCTCCTGACCTCGTCACAGGTTTTCCTAGTGTGTAACAGCTCAGTGGGGGGCAACACATCTAAAAGAAAAATCAGAATCACATGTGTTTATGTTGACGTACATATTGTCCAACGCAGACCCGAAGTAATGACTTGATTTCTCTCCTCAGCTGCGGCTCCATTAGAAGGCACCTCGAATTATATCACTCAACTCGCTCCTGTCCATACTATCGTCAGAATAGTCAGAATCATCAGCATTCTGAAACGCAGCGTAATCTGTGGCGTCCCTCAGCTGCTCTATCACTATTTTGCTTCTCTCCTGCTTGATTTCGCCGCTCTTGAAGGTCTGCTCCCATCCCAGGGTGGGATGCTGGAATACTATTTCGAGCTTGTTTTTGCGCCCTTCTAGACCGGTAAGTTTTTGGAAAATGTGGCATGCCTCTTCGTCCTTGTTTACAGTTGCGCGGCGGACATCGAAGATTTTGAGTTTTGAAGCCGTGTCGCGGAGATCGGGGTCTGTGTACAGCATCTCAACATGTTTGTCGGCAAGTTTGCCGAGATTTTTCTTATTTCCCGTTATGGTGAGAGTTGTAAGGGAGGCACAGGAGCGGAATATGAAAGGGAGACAGGAGCCTGTAAGTTTGACAGCTGCATCAAGACGAAGTATCTTGAGGTTGGGACAGGCAGTTACTAGTCGTATTACAGCGGCATCTGTGATGTTGATATCTTGATGGCTTAACCGAGCTCCAAGGCTGATGGCAATGAGATTTTCACAGAATGTTGAGTTGGCAGCTGCGATAGCGTCGAGATGTGTACTAGAATCAAAAGATTAAGGACAAATACACAATGCTAACATCTGAATGAACATACTTTTCAACCACAAACGTAGGTCCAAACTCGATCTCCTTGATCCCAGACACAAATCCCAGATTCTCCGTTTTCCAGTCACGATTTGTTGGAAATAGCCTTTTTGTCTTCAACAGCCGGGCATTGAGCATTTGTTTCTGGGATTGTCGGCGGTTCTGTCGTTGCTTCTTTGTGACCATGCTCTTCTTTTGCGTCTGTCCACGCACTTTGAGTTTAGCTTTACGGTCCATTGGCAACTATGGTGCTTGGGGTGGCTTTGGGTAGGGGATTGGGAATGTTGTGTTCAATACACTGTGAATATGATGTGCTTGGTGGAGATGATAAATAACTACGCATGATGTACTTATGTGCTTTGGTTGAACGCACTAGGCTCGATTTACCAAACCTGAAATTAGCACCATGTGTAATTTAACGCGAAATCACATGCGCCAAGTATTCATACCCCCTGGAGAGGAAAATCACTCCTATATATTCCTTTTACAAAATCAAAGGAATGTAAAATTCTGGACCAAAGATTCATATGAATCTTAACCCTGCTCCCAAACCATATAGTAGCTTTGTATGTTGTTTAGAACCAAATACCACAATTTAGTGTCATTCACCTACAACGAAGTTTGGAAGATATGCAAGTTCGAAACAAGAACACCCGCCCCTACGAAAAATTCTCTTGAAAGATCTCTTATCCTCATATCGGCACCAATTACCCAGTTGTAATCATTAAGAACTTTTTCTTGAGATATTACCTCAACCTCTAATTGATAGCTGAGCGTCTGTTGGTGTTATTATGATGTTCGTTGACTTCAGTTCGCAAATAGTCTACCCGACCCTGCATATCTCGCCTACCTACGACGCCACAAATTTGGCTGAAATCGGCCACACTTAGCTTGAACGGAGCAAAATTATTGCTTACTGTAGCAGAATTATTCCACAACACTCTGCCATCACTACCTTGGCGGTGAATTCATGGACCAATGACGCCCTTTTTACCAATAATTCAAGCAGCAGGACTGAACTCAGCTTTTATTGAAAAACGTATTAGAATACATCTCCCTAATCTTTGAAAAGGGCGGCTTCGGTAAAGACTCATACCTTTGTCAACCAATAAACTCCTGTACTGTGTATGTGAGACCATGCGGCGCAGACTGCTTCTCTAACTAGCGTCGTCTCATTTATGTTGTTCCGTGAGTCACTGTTGGGGCTTATGGCAATGTGGAACATGGCATCCATAGATAAATGCTGGCCGGCTATCCTAGATTTCGACGTTGTTTTATCACTCTTACAACTGTCGCCATGTCTGGTCTTACTTTAATTGATACAAGTCAATCTGCGCATTCAATACCTCCTCTGAAGATTGCTGTTGAGGGTTGCGTAAGTAGCCGGTGAGCCTCAACAAGACTAACTACCGTTTATGCTAATCCGCGCAAGGGTCATGGTGCCTTGGACAATATCTACGACTCGCTCGAGAAAGATTGTGAATCCCGAGGTTGGGCTGTGGCGGAGCTTGATTTCCTCTTGATCTGTGGAGACTTTCAGGTAAATTATATCCTGCCCTCTAGTGGTCCTCAACTTTTTTTATTATTAACATTCTCTTAGGCTATCCGCAACGAACGCGATTTGAATTGTTTATCCGTGCCCTGGAAATATCGAAGCCTTGGTGACTTCCATAGATATTATAGCGGAGAGAAGCAAGCTCCGGTGCTAACACTCGTGATCGGAGGCAATCACGAAGCTTCAAATTACTTCTCCGAGCTGCACTATGGTGGTTGGTTGGCGCCAAATATATACTATTTAGGAGCCGTAAACGTCCTGCGTTATGGACCTTTCCGCATTGCTGGTATGTCTGGTATCTTCAAACAAGGGGATTATCATCAACCACACCATGAGCGTCTTCCGTATGACAAAAAAGACATCCGCTCTATTTATCATGTTCGGGAACGCGATATCTCGAAACTACTCCAAGTCCGCTTTCCAGTCGATATCGGCGTCAGCCACGATTGGCCTCGGCGCATCGAGTGGTTCGGAGACTACACACAGCTCTTCGCTAGCCGACCCGACTTCTTTGAAAGTGCGAAGGCCGATAGTTTCGGTAGTGTCCCTGCCGAAAAAGTATTGAACTTTCTACGACCTACATATTGGTTCTCAGGCCATATGCACATCAAGTACTCTGCCGTTGTGGAACACAAGCGCAACATGGCAGAAGATATATTCAAAGATTTGGCCATCCCGAACGAGCTCCTGGCTCAACTGCCACCATCTATGTTTAGATCTACCCACAAGAAGCAAAAAGGTGCCCCTAAGCCTCCACCTTCGAATGTTACGAATACCATTACACATTTTCTTGGGCTCGATAAGCCTGGTTCAAACCGAGAATTTCTTAAACTCATGGAAGTCCACTCGGATTGCAACTTCGAAGAGATCTCGACGAAACCCTACATGCAGAAGACGCCCGCGGGGAAATTCACCCTTCAATATGACGAGGAATGGCTCTCTATCCTCCGTTCCTCTGGTGGTGGCCCAGTTGCTGAGCCCGCATCCATCGGCAGGGCATTCGGGAAATCCCCTGCTACCCCTACAAATACAGTTTTGGAGAACCTCCGCTGGGTTGAAACCAATATAACTTCCAAAGGCCTCCTTGAGATTCCCAAGAATTTCGAGAAACATGCCCCAATATACAACCCCAACAATAAAACGAATAACAAAGAGCAGCCTTGCGAGTTTCCAAATTCCCAGACGGAAACATTTTGTAGGATGCTTCAAATCCGGAATGAACTCTCACCCAGTGAGGATGTGGCTAAAACTGACGAGTATATAACCTTTGGATAAAAGATACCCTCGGATGACGGGTTTGGTTGGCGTTTTTGTAGGAATTAAAGGCCCAGTCGGTCGAAGAAGATGCTATGGTGGCTATACACAGAGCCGCCGCTTGACGAAATTAAAGCAGGCACAATCTTGCTGGTAATTAGCTATTTTCTTTGAACCTGAATATTGAAAACATCTAGGCCAGCATTGGGTGACATTGCCGTATTTATGAATCAAGAAATTAATAGGTTATGAGAGGGTTGACATTGCTGTTTTTGTTAGTATAGCATGCGTCCATCTCAGACCCTTTTTACGTTGTCACATGCAACAGGTTCTTCACAGCGCTAGATCGTCTTATAGCTTGTTCCTCCCCATACTATCCATTTGGAATTTTAAAGGCGCATTCCTAGTATCTGCCCCACGCGCATGCGAAAGTATGGCGTATTGAAAACGAATCATAACCATGATACGATGTGAATCACATAGATGCATAAACTGTGTTGAAGGGCAGCTAAGCTAAGATCATGGTGCGGAACTCAAGACCTGGATAATATCTCTGGATATACGTTTGAAGATTGCGTGAAATTGAGGATGTTAGTATTTTATGCAACCCTAACCTCTAGCTCAATAGAGACGCGTTTAGGACTGCGAGCTGTAGTACCTACACTAAACTACTGTGCCCACATCTCCACCAACTCCGACGCCCCTCCTTTCCTCGGCCTCCCTCATACTCTGGCTCCGCTCAAAACCTTTTGTCTCTTTCGCATGTTTTCTTTTAACGACTGAGAGCATGATACTATTATACACCAAAAACAACGCGGCTGTAATAACAGAACACACTGCTGTCACTATAAGAGTAACTTTCGCGGTAATAGAATACTGGCCTGTTCCTGCATTAATGTCCATCTCTAGCAAGAAGAAATTGGATTGGAAGAGTGGGGTAGAAGCAAAAAGGGGGGGATTTTACCATCTCTGGCAGAGTAGACATTGACAAGGGTTGAGATTAGCCCGGCCATGCTGTTCATTAATGCGGGTAGGAATATGCGATTTATAACCCAGACATAATTTTTGCGCCACTTCCACCATAATGCCACACAGCCTATGACGCCGATTCCACAGGCAAACCCCGCAACATATAGTAGTGGTGCGTTTCTAAACTACAAATTAGTTTGGAAAATACTCAGAACGCATTGCCTGATCACGTCCAAGGAAAATAAAGATAGGAGATAACTCACCGAACGGTGTCCAATGCCTTCCTTTTAACAGCCTCGCTGACGTCTCCGCTCTCATCATCCACCTCGACGTCCTGCAATCCATTGAATGTTGCGGGAAACACAACATACCCAGCCAACAAAATCCACGTACAGAACGATGCAAGGATATTATGAAGATGTGGTACGGTGTCAAGGCTTAGCAGCATGTCGATGTACCTCGTCTGTGCTGTTGTTCGCCGAGGTTGCATACCAGGTCTCTCTTTCGGATTTTTGGATGTGAATTTGGAAGGCAGGGTCTTGGTGGTGGAGGATCTTGCCGAGATGAATGAGTACTTATCAGGTTTTGTAGCTGCAGAGCAGTTTGTTTGTAGTGAGTCTGTAGGCCTGCGCTGTATGGATGTAGGGAGTTGTATGCGTGTTGATGCAGTTCTGGTGGTGGGGAGGGGGTTCGAATATGCCGGCGAAGGTGATGGCATAGATGAGATTGAAGTTACACGCATATTTGCCATTGGGATTACCGCTGCATCGCTACTGAGCGTTTGTGAAGTTTGTGGCGGGAGTTTGCCTGGTTGGTCTCTTTTGCGGGTCGGAAAGGGGAGATGCATGATAGAAGATCATGGAGAAGTTGATTTTGAATGAAGGGATGATAGGGTTGAAAATAGGCGTGAGTCGTATGAGGATATCGACGCCCACGATTGGAGCTGTACAGAAAGATGTGCTTCAATCACATATATAGGAACCTCAAAGCCCTTCAAAGCAAGATACATCTTTCGTCATCTATGCACCAGTCCCACTTACCTCATCCCCTCCAACACCACACCACCCCAACTTTTCCAACACAGCTTCCAGGACCAAAACTTGTTCCTGATTGCATTCATTCTAACCTAATGGAATGCCTAGTGTCGTCGCGTTCATTTGATGGTGCATGTGGTGGCGCAATCTAGCTCAGATAACGGTGACTCCCACTTGAAAGCCGTTAAACTAACGGAGGGGTAGCTTGTTTCGCAATAGAAATGCGATTGGGAGTTTGTGGTTGGTGAAAGGATTGCAGGGGTTTGAAATGATCGTCGGGCAAGGCTGAGGAGACGTCATTGGCAAGCAGAGAAAAGCTGTGGGGGCGAAGAGAGGGCGGGAGGAGAAATTAGACAGAATAGTTTAAACGGAATTGAAGGAAAGGAAAGATATCTTGAAGCAAAAGTTGAAAGGAGAGTGCAGTAGGAAATAGAGCAAGTCGTTGTACAGACCAGGTTCCTGGTGTCCAGGTGCCCTAGTCCAAGTTACTGACACGTGATTGCACACAACCACCCACTCCCAGCTGTAGTCCCCAAGTCTCTTACCTATACTCCCCATATACCCAATTTCGCATGACACGCCACCTGTCCCCCCAATTCCACCTGCGCTCTCAAACGAATATTCCACCGTGTCCTATTAATCTAAGTCTGGCTCGTCGCGTCTCCCTAGTCCCCGGTCCCTTAATCTGGAAGACGGAAAAACAACGCGGGACAGCACGTGAGAAGTAAAACAGAAAAGGACAGCAACGCAAGAACGACGGGACGGCTTCTAGAAGGTTGGGTATATATGCGCTATGGGTACCGAATCTAGAATTGTTACGAAGTGTCCTCCGGTGTTATTTTGCTTGCGTTTTCACCGAAGCATTTACGACATTGCAGTCGAACGTGAATTATTTCTTATCTAGCACAACAACAAACAACAATATAAATAATGAGACTCCTCTCTCTCGCGTTACTCGCGGCTACGACCGTCCTCGCAACCGAAACCGTCACGCCATCCCCCAAAGAAACCCTAACATCCGGTTCTTCCGTATCCCCCCCTTCAAAATCATCCTCTTCAAAACCCGCCTCGACACCCGAAGTCCCAGACCCGATACCGGTCGGCGCGCTCTGGACCGCAAAATGGACTGATGCCGACCTGTCCTCCTATACCAAGAAATGCGCCTCGTCCGTAACCATCAACGCCGGTCTATACACCCTGGGGCAAATATACCCCGCGCTCAAGACATGGGCTCCTGAACTCAAAGTCTTCTACCACAAGCAACTATACCCTGGTTCATGGGCAGGAGAAGATAAGCATGGGAACGATCGCGAGCTGATGAAGATGAATTTCGAGGACTTGCCGTTTGCGGTGAGGGAATGGCTACAGAGGAATCCCAAGCAGAGACATTTCAGTGTTCAGGACGATATCGTGTTTTTTGCGCCGGGAGCAATCTATCCATTGCTACCGTTGTGGGTCGATGAACCAGAAGAGGAGGGCAGTTTGGCGGAGTGCGATGGTAAGATTTACAATGTTTTGACGAGCAAGGACTTTGCTAATAGGTTTATAGGACTATTCGAGGATCTTGAAAACTACTCCAACGAGCCAAAGCATGGTGCGGTCGTCGGACGCTTGTCGCATAAGAAGAAAGGCGAGAACGAGGTTGAGGTTACGATTGAGGCATTCCAGATCAACAAGGCTGAGCAAAAGCGCGATGAGTTGTAGATATTCCCATACCCACCCTGCTGTATATATTTCCTTTGGTAGTTTTGGGAGTTAAAATAGGGTTGTTTTTATCAAGCTTCTTTCTCCGAATTCTTTCGGATCTGCACCCGTTGTTCTCGTGTACGTCGCATCCGCTTGTCGTGAGATATCGCAGCTGCCATGTTGAAGAAAAAGATGATAAAGAAAATGATGCCTATCATGGCAAGTACGGCTAGACAGGCGACAATGGAGAAAACGACGAAGCCATAGGATACGCGGAGGAAGGTAGCGTTACCTTGTAGCGGAGGGACCCCGGCACCAACTTGCATTGCAGACAGGACCAAGCTAAAGAACACAAACACAATGAGGATCCAACTGAAGTTCCGCTGAAAGAAGACCACATAGCGGTTGTAGCCATACAAGTACCCGCGGACAAAGTGTGTAAACATAAAGCGAGTACGGTAGATGGAGTTGATGCGCCCTAGTCGCAGGTCGCCAAAATGATAGCGTTTGTTTACACCATCGAGAGCTTCCATATCGATTCGTCCATAGAAGTCTTTGACAAACTCCTTCCACCAGTGCCACGTAATGAACGATGGGACTAGGAAATGGTCATGTGCCAGCTTCAGATCCAGTGGTGTAGTGAGCAGCCAAACATACGACACTAAGAACCCCCACGCCGACTCATGGAAGTCTTGCCTTTTACAGATATTTTCTTCCCAGAAGTTATGGCTGAGCATCCACTCCGGTAGAGGCTTGAGCATGAGCCGGTTGGAGAACTTGAGCAGGTGGAGATCCATCTGCTGGGTGTAAAGAATGTCGAAGCCCATCATTTTGTAACGATGTAGCGGGCGCGCTCGCAACGGCCGCCCAGCCATCCACAAATGGTCATGTATCTTATTCAAACGCGAGAGATCGAGATCTTGTTCTAGAAATTGCTCAATGTTATCGTTGGCGAGGAAGCAGCTATTACCCTTCCCGCTGATTGTAGGCAAGGAGTCCAAGGGAGTGAGAGGGATAGAAGACACCGAATCTAGAACAGGCCGGGGACCATCGTCGGCGTTGGAGAGCGAGGTGCTGGACGCAGACGGATGAGCAGAGGCTGGTTTCGGAGGAATCGAGCGTGGCGCAAATGGGGGACTTAGGGTGATAGCCTGCAATGTGTGAGTGGATTGCGGTAGTAGACAGTGATTCGCGATTGCAACCTGGGTGCAACATGCGTGCAACATACCATTTTTTCGGCCATGGCTCTCTCTTCGGCGCAGTTGTAGACGTGGATTCAAGCCCAGCCATGGAGTGCAGGCGACAAAGGGTTTTGGGTCGACGAGGTTGTAGGTGGCACGGGCACTTCACATGTTGCGCGGCCCCATGATTGCATTGCCCAGGGACCAACCGCGGGAGCTAGTGATTGTGTGGGGGCCAAACTGCGAAGATTCCACTTGCGTACCCCTGTCTATGCGATACTCATTGCTTGCTATTTATACAGTCTTCGCGAAGGATGCCACAATGCGAAAGCTCTCATTCTAGTTCATCCAGCCATCAAGCAAAGTCACCAAAAACACGATCCCCTCGATGCCACCACCATACTCGTCGAGAAAACAAATTGGAATCCACAAAACCTGGATCAGTTTTACCTATCCCATTACCCCACACTCCCCCATTTTACATGTCTATTTGCAGTAGTTTGCGGGAAAAGTGCCTCTCTGTCCACGTAATTCACCCTCCCACCAGTCCTGCGAACTATTGGTCTTCTTTAGTATGCGAATGCGATCGCCTTCTCGGAATGCTAGGTCGCCATCTGTAGCTGCGTCGAAGTCATACATGGCCGTGACGTACTCGCCATGGAAAGATCCAATCTTTTTGGGAGGTGGAGGCGGTGGCTTCTTCTTCCCCGCCGCCGGGTTTGGCGAGAATCCAGATACCGAAGACGCTGTAGAGGGAATTCGCGGTCTGCCAAAGTAATCATCATGTCCGTTGGTGGTAGTAGTAGTGGTGGTGTTGTTCGATGAAGCGTATGAAGCGGTAGAAGTGCGCCTGCCTGCCCAGGGATTTGATTCGGCAGGGTTAGGGCTCAACATGGGAGAATGGGAGGCCCCAATGGGGGGCTTGCTTAGGTTGTTGTAAGACGGCTTACTTTGGAGATTGACATAAGCTGGTGGCGGTGGGCTCTGGTCAATAGATGGTGACCGTGCGGGTGGTAGAGTGCGGCCGACTCTTGGTGCTGGTGCCGTGGGGGCTGGGACATGTTCGCTGGTTTTCCCCCGACCAGGCACAATTTTGTTCCTGATGCCCAGGCCTGTCATCGTCTCCCCTTTGTCGGGTAACCTCATGGGCTGGTGAATAGCCTTGCCTCCTTTGAGTAGTTCGAATCCGGTCTCCATTTCCTTGCGCAATGATGTAAAGCTCGATTCCCAGACAGGCACGACCTCCTCCAGCTCGGGGGGTGGGTCGGGGTAGCCATTGGAGTGAGAGTACTGGTGCAGGACCGTGTACAGGTTCCCGATGAGGTTGTTCTGCAGGATAATTTGATTTGCAAGCAGGTGGGGCAGAAGCGAAAAGGTGGCCCCGTTAAGTCTAGGAAGTGAGGAGCGAAGGGCCTCGTCAGCATACTCGTAGTCGTGGGTGGCGCGGGCGAGGTCCTGCTCGTGCTTGTTCAGTGCGATATTATCTCGATCAGAGCGAGTCTTCTTGTTCTGCAGTGATTCACAGCGGCTCTTGTATCGCTCGTAGTCGACCTGGAGGGGCGTAGTTAGCTACCGAGGCGCCAATTGGTACTGGCACGAGCGAGGGCTTGCCTTTTTGTCCTCACGCTTCTTGATGGCCTTGTGCATGGGCTTCAGGGCGTCTCTGGCTAGCTTGGCGGGAATGACGAGCTTTTTCTCAATGTCCTTGACCTCCTCCATCATGTCCGTCTTGAGTTCCGCAAAAGCTTCCTGCAGCGTCTGGCAGCGCTCCAGTGCGGCGGGGGGCGTTTCGGCAGAAACACGGCCTCCATATTCGGACGTCTTCGCGCCCAAGGGCTTGTAGATTGTGTAAAAGCATTCGGCGGACAGGAGCTGGTGGTTGAGAATGTTGGTCCACGCATCGCGCCATTGCCTCGCGGCCTCCTCGATCTATACAGCGGTCAGCGAGAACACGGCATGGCACTACGGTGCACCCGCCTTTTCCAACATCTTGTCCGAGTCGGCGAAGTCACGCAGCATGCCCTCGACGTCGGCCTCATTGGGCGTCCTGGGCATCAGTCGCCCGAGCTTTCTCTGGACGCGCTGCATGTTGAGTAGGGAGAAGCAATCGCACGCAGAAGATGCAGAAAGAATGGGAGAGGAGTGATGCTCAGGTGAGAGGCGCCGGCCACGCAAGTGAAATAGGTGGCGAAGCTGGTCTGACGGCTAACGGCAGCGATGGTGAAGGCTTGGGGCCATAAAATGGCGGAGCGGAATGGGGCGCAGGCAGCAACGGTGCCCCGCGTTTCACCCCGGCGCGCAGAGCAGCGTCTGATGGGCGGGATGCCGCCCAGAGTCGCAATATATGACCGCACCAGCCTTACGTTGGACGGCCATAGTGAGCGCGAGGGCGATACTGGTGCAGTACACAGCTGTGTCTGGCCAGGGTGGGCTGTGCGGGCCGTGCTGGTGCTGGTGCTGGGACTGGGACTGGGACTGGGACTGGTGCTGGGGCTGGTGCCGGGGCTGGTGCTGGGATTGTGCGACGAAGCTTGGCAGTTCGCGGGCGCCTTCGACGGTCATGTGGTCTGGCGATATCGCCAGCCTTGGGACGCGTCGACGTCCGCCCTCCCCTCAACACCACGCCCTCCGTCCGCACCACGCCCCCACGCCCCCATGACCGCAAACGCTGCTGCCACGCGTCGCAGACACATTGCTACGCGATGACAGCCCCGGCACGCAGCACGCCGCGGCTGTCTGCCCTCCCCGCCGCCACCCAGAACACGGCGCCCGTCAACGAGTTCCGATGCCTCTTCACACACGACGTGCGTCGAAAGCAGAAGCGATGGCAGGATGGCTTCCTCAAGTTCCACACCTTCAACAACCGGGTCATGGTCTACGACACAGCCCGCAACTTCATCGGCGAGGCATTTTGGAAGGGCAGCAACGAGCTGCAGGAGGGCGATGAGCTGAATCTAGACAGGGGAGGCATTATGGTGCAGGTCGAGGACGCCATAGCCGTAACCCAGACAGATTTGACGCCTCTTTTCGAGAAGAAGACAAAGGAAACCCCACCGGGAAAATCCGCACCACCCCCCCTCACTCGACCTCCACGCCCAGCAAGCAATGTCAACATGCCCCGCACCAGGCCCCAGTTGCGCCATAAGTCGCTGAATGCGCTGCTTGGAACACCAAAAGGTCCAATTGGCAAGGCTGTGTCGATGCGGTCACCATACGAGGCGCGCCTAGGGAAGGAAAATGATTGGGAGGCTGATAGGAATGCAAAGAGACAGAAGACCACCCATGACCCCGCCGACCTAAGGTCTTCTAGCACGATACAAGCTGGGAGCACGATAGTGGACAACGCTGAGCCGTTATCGGCCAGCACATTGAATGCAAACGAGGCAATTGCATCCCCCGGACTAACAGCTAGGACTACCTCTGTTGTATGCCTGGAATCCGACCCGTCCGACTTCACCTCTCCAAGCACAACGCCTGAAATAGAACAATCAAGATCAAGACTAAATCTAACGCCTGTACCCGCACCGAGACAAAAACCTATGCTCCCTGTTCAACGTCCAGCGAAAGTAACTCCTCGACCACCACCCAGAAACATACAGCCCCCTCAGCGCAGACCCATAGAAACACCTCCATCACTCCCACAGCCTTCATCCCCCCCTGTCAGTGTCTCGAACCGCATCTTCAATGTGGACTCCCTTGTTGAAGCTGCAGTTCGGCCCTCAAAGAAACCGACAAAGAAGCCTGCCAGGCCCGCCGTCAACCAGCTTGTCGAGCAATCCCTGCGTTCTACCTCTCCACCTAGAGAATCTAGAGCAAAATCACTCCGTTTGCCAACAGGGACCAAAAGGCGCGGAATGTTACTTTGTCAGGCGATACCACAGCAGGTCGGGACAATTCTTATTGAGTCTCCAAAGGCCCCACCGAAACAGCTGAAGAGGAAGGAGGTTCCAATTCCCGAATCTCCTGAGATCGATCCTTTTGCTTGGCCTTCAGATGATGATGAATTGGCGCCGAACCCACCAAAAGCATCTGACAGTACATCAAGGCAAAAGAGAAAAGCACCGCTAGTAGCGAAAATAGCACCGTCAAAGAAGGCTAGAAGCCGAGCCCCAACACCTCAGTCTTCTTCAGATGCTTTTGAAGATATGGAAGTGATACAAGGGTTCATGGATGCGCCACTGATGGTGTCGCCGTTGCCTCCGAGCCCTGACGAGGCAGCAAAATCAAAGTGCCCCCAAGTGCCCAAGGCCAGAAAACTAGAAGCACTAGTAGTGAAGAAAACAGTTGTAAAAACAACATCACCCCCACCCATGAGAGTCTCACCTACACTATCTCCAGTGCCCAAAGTCACCAAGCCCAAGTCGGCTACATCAAGAAAAGCACTACCAAAAGAATTATCTCGGGATATCTCGCCTCCAGTAATAGAAATGATTACATCCTCATCATCCACGCGAGAGGAACCGCAACGCAGCACATCCAACTCCGCCTCCGTTTCCCCTCACAAGCTCGTCGCCCTCTCAACAGGCGGTTTCCGCAAAAAACCCAACCGTAACTCGGC
The DNA here is from genome assembly GCA_013620735.1 of Clavariopsis aquatica. Taxonomy (NCBI): domain Eukaryota; kingdom Fungi; phylum Ascomycota; class Dothideomycetes; order Pleosporales; genus Clavariopsis; species Clavariopsis aquatica. The sequence goes on from JAAZQE010000027.1 coordinate 43,087, forward strand.
CCAACCTCAAAACGTTCCACCAGCGCGCCCGATAAGTGTCCCTCTCCCGCCTCATCCCATCCAATCCAACAAATCCGGCCGGCTTATGAAAACGACCGAACTCCACACTCTCCTCCAAAGGCCCCCAAAGAGTATACCACTAGACGAAGATCCCATCGAAGATGGCACACAAGAAGCGGCAGCTAAGAAGTCGCCATCGCGGCCATTGCGGCGCGTGAGATCGGCGAATGATACTGAGCCGCCGATCCCGAGTACGAGTGAGATGTGGGAGAGGGGGAATTTGCCTGCTGTAGATAGGGAGCTAGTAGATGCTGCTCCAGTGAAGTCCAAAGCCAAACCAAATGGTCTTGCAGCTTTGGTACGGAAGACGGATCCTCGGAAGAAGTTTCAGCGTACCTCAAGTTTGAATGTGGATACGAACATGGCGGGGGTGCCAGAGGGACTAGGCAGTGTGAGTCCGCTTGAGAGTGTGGATAATGATTTGGGGCCATGGAGTACGGAGGCGTTTGACTTGTTTGACTGGCGGCCGCCCGTCAAGCCGGGCCAGGTCGAGGACAAGGGGATTGGGATGTTGGTTGATGTCTAGGTTTATTGGGATGAGATTATATGATATACCCGGTTGATGAGATGAATGAATTCTAGAGTGAAAACACATGAATAGAAACTCGGTGTTCGGTGGGTGCAATAATGAGATAAATGTCTCTGGTCGGTATATACATAATGACTTCAATCTACGAGTGATTGCAATTGCTCATGCATCTACACAACAATGAATCCTAACCACTCCCACCCTCTCTCTCTCTCTCTCTGTGTGTGTGTGTGAGAGAGAGAGAGAGAGACCGTTCAACTCTTTCCTGCTATCCCTTCAGACGCTCCTCTCTACTTCTTCCAATATTGCATAAAATCATGCATCCAATCAATCGCGCCTGCAGTCCAACTTCCCCCACTCTCCTCGACTAGCCTATCCCACTCCCTAGCAGCCTCCTCCTCGCTGCGTTCAAGCCACATCCTCTCCTGGACTTTCCTCACACTGCCCTCCCTTTCAACCTTGATATCTGGGATATTCGCGCCTTGCATAAGCGCAAATAAATTAAGCAACAAATTTGCACTCTTTCTCAACGTACTCCAGGCAGTAAAGGAATATGATTTGAAAGCCAGATAGTTGGGGTGTTGAGAACCGCCCATGCCCTCGATCATTTCACGGCAGAGTTTCATCTGTGGCGCAAAGGGCTTCGGGTCCCGGCCGAGGATGTAGCCAAAGTCGACATGGAAGAAATGTCCAGAGGGGGAGATGAGGAGGTTGTCTAGATGACGGTCACCCACACCCAATAAGTATGTTATCACGCAATACCCGGCGCATGACTTGATGTAGGTATCCATCGCCTCTTTGCGGACGCCTAGTGGCGCCGTGTCGTCAGGGTTGTTAGCACGGAGGTAGGCGAGAAGGGAACCTTTGTATTTTGATACTGCAGCAGCAAGAGACATGGAAGGAATGAATTGGAAGGCACCTGCTGAGGTCGATGTTGCGAGGATGCGATAGGGCGTTAGCTTTAGATCAAGATTCTCTTTGCGAAGAAGCCGGTCCATGAGTGTAATGATTTGGATAACAAGTTGATCTTGTCGTAGGTCGTCGCCGGTTTTGAAGATGATGGGGTATTTGGCGTTTGTGCTGGTTTTGAAATTGAGCACCATCGGCAGAAGGGAGGATTTCAAGACTGCACAATCTTCGGGGTAGATACCCGTTATCATGACTGAGGGGTCGAGCGGTAGAGGGAGTGGGTCGAAGGACACTAGTTTGTTGTTTGGGTCCGAGAGTGACTTTTTGAGTCGCGCGACCTTGGTTACTCGATCGCCACCGCCAAAGCGGACGTCCTTTGATATCTTTGCGAGAACCGTCAAGAGCTCGCCTTGCCGGAGGAATGTGTTACGGGTCTCAACACCCTCGGATGTCTTGACGAGCTCGACCATGAAGTCATACTCGACCTTGGCAAAGAGACTGCGATGCTCAGGCGCTTGGTCGGTGCTGAAGTCACTGATTTCGACCATGAGGTACCAGTGAAAGAAGTTGCCTAATGTGAAGCTGTTCGCGGCACGCGTGATGAGGAAGCGCGCGAGGGAGGAGTCGTCGCCCTCGCCGGGGGCTTCATACTTGAGGGCTTGGACGAGCTGGAGGAGATAGAGCAACAGCTCGTCGTCGTCAGCCTTTTTGAGACGCTCAACAGCGTAGCTTCGTACTACTGGGTGATCGAATTGAGGGCCGAGTAATTCGAGGGCGTCGTCAACGTCGATCTCGGCCCACTTCTCAAGCAGAGGTGCAGCTTGTCGTGCTTCCCTCGGCGATCTCCAATTCACAGACTTGACAAACTTGGTCAAAGCCTTCTTGTCGCGGAGGAGGTAGTACCTAAACTTCCATATTCTCTCACGTTCTGAAGAAGTGATCTCCTGAAGAGGTCCCTTCGCAATAATGGAGTTGAGCAAGTCTCTAACGTGGACATTGGGCTTTCTGTCTCGGTCAAGCGAATCCGTTTGTTGGCTTCGCATCAGTTCCCGGTGTTTGTTCTCGGCCGGATTCGACTTTCGTCCAAGTTCTGGGTCGTATATGCGTACCAGACGCCCGGCATCAGCGTCGCCATAGCCATTTCCGTTTACATTAATGCCAGGGCCAAAGGAAACTTCCGGGGGAGGTCGTAGTCTGACGTCGAGCGAATCTGAAGGGAGCTCAATATCGGATACAGGGGGCGGGGCGTATTCGACGTCGGTGAAGACTATTGAGTGGTCGAAGCGTGGGAGCTCAATGTCCAAGTAGAACAGCTCGTGTTCGGTTTCATCCTTTTGTTCCCCTCCATTTTCGTTTGAATGGGATTTATTCTGGCGACTTTGTGCCGCAGCCTCTGCCTTCAGCGCCTCGTTCCGGATCTTCATCATCTTCTTGAAGACGAGGCCATCTAGCCATAGGTTTTGCGGTATATCGCCCATTTCCTGGCTTTTTAGCAGCTCCTCGAGTCGCTGCATCTCAGCCACCTGCTCATCCACTGTGCCGCTAGACACAACGTCCCTTCTGCTCTTCCGCACCGGCGGTATTACCCATGGAGTCGTGGTGGACGACAAGCCGTCCGCGGCCTTAAAGCGATGTATCCGACACCGCTGTCTTCCCTTTTGCAGCGTATTGTCCTTGTCAAAGAGAGGAATCGTGGTGCCTCCGAATGGTACAGCGTGGAGGTTGGACTCGATATCTTCCGCTGGTGACAGATCCCAAACTGTTATGGCAAGCTGCGCAGTAGCATGGAGGTTTGAGTACATCACGGGTAGCGACAGCCACTCGTTCCATGTGCGAGCATTCTTGAAGGACTTGTACGCCGTCTGTACGGGCACGGTGAGTGGTTTGCTATCGGCCCATATCTGTGCCGTGATGTATAACTCGGAATGCGGGCTGTTGCAGGTGATTAGCGGCCGTTTCTGTACAGCGGAGAGTGGTTCTGACTTTATATTTGACGCGCGATGGCGAAGATCTGGGCGCTTCAGAAGCACGGAATACGGCACAGGCTTTTGGTGGCCATCCAACCGGTCGCTATACGGGAATCAACACGGGTTGGGGGGGTAATGCTTCTCTTTGGTGGGGGGTGCATACATTCGAACATGGGCCTGGAGCTCGTTCAGGTCTGAGGAGTGGGCGAAGGAGAAGGCTTCCATCGTGAGCGGTGAGGCAGTTGTGGGCTACGGCTTGCCATGAGGCTGATTACATGGAGATGCTAGTGGGGAGGATACCGAGAGGGTGAAAGCTAATAAGTCAGTGCCTGGCGGCATGCCCGTTGCCGGGCTGGGCAACGGAGGCGCGCGTTGACGTCGGCACGTGCTTGGTTGGCGCACGGACTGCTCGCTTTACTATCTTCAGGATTTCGTCATTTTTCGGCAAAGAGCACCAAGACAGTGCAAGGCTTGGTTTAAGCATGCAGCCCGGAGTGTACTGCAAATTTGCGCGTAAGAGAGGGCCTTGGGCCGTCTTTGACCCCAAGAACGCGTGCCGTTGCTCTTGAGCTGGTGGTGGTGCTGATCTCCCGCACAGTAGGGCGCCCAGTCGTGCAAACGCGCCTGCTCGCTAATGCACCCGCTCCTGTTCCTGCACCGCGTCGCACCTCACACCCACTTGCTCCCCCCAACACCACGACCACGACCACGACCACGCACACAACCACAACCACAACCACAACGACTGCTTTGCCTGCTGTGCCTGCTGTGCCGGCCTGCTGTCGCTGCGTCTCCCCTCGTGCCAAATCTAAGCCTCCGCAATGGCTCGTCTGAACACACGCATCTCAGCCACGCCGCAGCCCCAGGTAGGCCGCGCATCCACAATCGATTCGCTCTATCGCGACCCAACTCCCCAACCGCGCCTCCAGGCCGGCGCCGCGCGCGGGTCGCCCTATTCTGTTATGAGCCCGACGCGATCTGCCAGCTCTGACAAGGAAAACCAAGTGCCTGAATCGCGTGGCAACACACCCCGCCCACCCACCAAAGCTCTAGGGCAACATCAGATGGCAACCCCGCGTCTGCCTACCCCCAATTCTGGCTCTTCGTCCACTGGCCACGCCAGAAAGCGCCGCCGTACCGACGACTACGTTGTGAATGGTTCTGGAAACATATACGCCGATGACGATGTTCATGCCGAAGAGCAAGGCAACGATGCTGACGAGGCTGGTGATGAGGACGCGTCCACTGCAAATGTCGACGAAGACAACGAGATCACAAAGTTCTACGACCCGCAACAGGATCCGGAAATGCGACGTGAAATCCGCGTCGCGACCCGCAACAATCAGCGGAAGTTAGAAGGTGGGTCCTTTTCCGCCCTGTACCGTGAAGCGTGCTGATTGATGTAGATAATCGTGATGAGTACACCAAGCCCGGAAATCTTGGTCTGCTCGATGTTATCGCAAACCAGGACCGTGTAATGGGCAAAATCAAACAGACTTCCGAGGCCGCACTAGATGCCCGAGCCCTGGTCTATGCTAGCGAGCTGGCCGGCAAGCAACTGGACAATAGTTTAAACGGGAACACTGACGTTGGGCTTGACGTAGACCAGTTTGTGTCCAAATGCATCTTCTTCATGCGGTCAGGCGGAAACACAAGGAGTGAAGCCAATACCAATTCCTCAACCCAGGTCCGGAATCGAAGACAAGCAGCTACGCAAGCAGATGAAGATGACGAAGATGACGACACCGGCGACGGACTAGATTGGGCCCTTCTCGGACGGGAAGCTTGCTTTCCTTGCAACAAACGGCCTGCTGTGTCTAGCTTTCTCCTTGGCCCATTGTCCGTACAGAAGCGCGCACGAGCCATTCAAACGCGTCGTGGCAGGTCCCAGAGGCAGCCTACGGGACCTGCCACACGCCCGCAAGAATTAACACAAGCCGATCTCCAAACATCTGAGAATTCGAACTTGACCCACGTAGTCAAAGGAATCCGGGCGCGACTCGAGGAACATATCACAACTGCATCCCAGCAAGTTGAAGAAGAATTAGGTGACCCGAGTCTCGTATCTGATATAGATATCAGTATTGCTTGTCAGCGGCAACGTCTTTATCAGACCCCCGAAGATGAACCCTGCGTATCATTGTTCGACTTCGTTGTCAACCCCAAATCGTTTGGCCAGACCGTAGAGAATATCTTCTACGTCAGCTTCCTCATCAAAGAGGGAAATTTAAAAGTTCTGCATGACAACGATGGACTGCCCTTGTTAGGTAAGTGCCAATGTTGAAACACAGATGGCATATTCGTGCTAACCCCTAATAGTGCCCTGTGAACCACTTACTCTTGATGAGCAACGAGAGCAAAATGTACAAAAGCATCAGGCTATTTTCAGTTTAGACTATCCGACATGGCAGAAGCTCGTCGCTGCCTTTGAGATCCAAGAACCACTCATTCCTCATCGCGTCGAGGAGGAGGTCACTGTCTCCTCGGGGGGGTGGTATAGTTAAACCATACACATTGCTTCTCTATCCTGTCATTTCTGTGGAACGAGTGCTTCATCTACAGCCCATACTCCTCCCATCCTCTGAACCGTTTGATTCGTACGAAAATTCCTGTCAAGATGTAACGGCATTTTATTTTCTAGGCTCATAATCTTTGCTAGGTGTAGCATGCTATTACACGTTGGATGGGGGCTCATTTTTCAAATTTTCTGCGTCTCGTTTGATATCCCATGGTTGTTTTATCTGTATCATTATTTTGTCTCGAGAATATATTGAATATACCCCGGGTTTTGGTGGAGCGGGTGTCTTCGAAGTAAATAGAATGAAGTCGGTGGCAGATTCAAGGGGAATCTAGGTTTTTATCGATCCACGTCCCTCCCTACTATTGTTAGTGATTCGCACAACCCGAATGTTGACACTTGATAGATATATATATTGCGTTGCAATTCATCGCTCTCCAATGCAAGTGCACAGACTGACCGTTCCTGATGGTGACAAAGTATGGCCATAAATGTGCGCCCGACTTCTTACAATGGTTCAGAACCAAGCTTACATCAGTGGGCCACTACTAGTTGGTCGCCTCTATAGTGAGTCCGCGTCCTGATTGGTAGATCGTGATCTAGCCTCAAGGCTCTCCACAATTGATAATCACTTCGCCCGACGGCTTTTGTTTATAAAGTGTTGTGCGGCATTTGAAAACAATAACCCACCTACGGCTTGCATTAGAAACTAAATATACAGTCCTTCTACACTGTCGTCTTCTCACAATCACACACCAACACTGTATAACACCATGGATATTGGCATCATCGGGGCTGGGATCGCGGGCCTCGGGGCTTCCATCGCTTTACAACGCGCCGGCCACCGGGTAACCATTTATGAAAAATCCAGCTTCAAAAACGAAATAGGCGCGGCCATCCTCGTAACACCTAACGGGAACAGGGTGCTCCGGAAGTGGGGCTTCGACTTCGATAATGCCAACCCAGTAGACTTCAAGACGTTCAGGTTTGTGAATGCAGAAAATTTGCAAGTTAAAGTAGAGGACAGTTTTCAGGATGTGGAAGAGCGGTTTGGGGAAAGAATCTGTGCGTATCATAGGGTGGATTTACATCGGGGACTCAGGGAGTGTGCAGAGAGAGTTGGCGTTGCGATAGAGCTAGGTAAAGAAGTTGTGCGGATCGATGTTGAGGCCGGTGAATGTGAGATTCAAGGGGGTGAGGTCGTACAGAAGGCCCTTTTAGTTCTGGCAGATGGATGTCACGTGAGTCCATCCTCTTGGGGGTCTGTAGAGATGGATTCTCTGTACTGATGGATGTGCTAGACACGTTTCCTTTCTCAAGTCACCGGCTCAAATACAACAACCATCAAGATCGGGAAAAGTGTGTACAGATGGCTCGCGCCTTTTGATAAAGTGCTCGAAGACCCCGAAGCCAACAAACTGTGGTCCGCAGCAAAAGGCCCAGGATTCTGCACATTTTTCCTCCCGAACAAAGAATTCATGATGGTAACATACCCATGCCGCAATCAATCTCTCCTGAACTGCGCCGTCTTCCACACTACGCGCTCTGACGAAACCCACAAGCTGGACTGGGACTCCAGCACCACTCACGAAAAGGTGTTAGAGGCGATGGATGGATGCTGCAGCGCCGTTCTTAACATTCCAAAGACGGCGGAGGAGGTTAAGGTTTATACTGTGACCCAACGCCCACCAAGTAAGAAAATTTATAACGGGAAAGTACTTGCGATTGGAGATACGACACATCATATGCTTCCCACGCATGCACAAGGAGGATGTCAGGCTCTTGAAGATGCTGCGGCATTGGAGGTTTTGTTTTCCTCTCAAACATTCTCCTGCATGCCGCCACCTCATTCCGAACTAACATCCCGGCTCGCCTTGTATCAACATTTACGCCTCCCACGCTCTGCCACAACCCAAATTCTTTCTTCTACGAACCCTAACATGACCATGGAAGGATTGGAGGGTAAGACTGCGGAAGTCCGTGAGTTCTATCAAGGGGACCTTGTTGGTTGGCCATTGGAAGTCAGGGCTTGGAGTAAGCCGATTCAAGACTTCTTTTATGGATACGATATCTTTGAGCAAGCGCAGAGGGCTATGGATGGGAAGCAGGAGGACGGGAGCTATGAGGGGGCAGGGTTGAAGTGGTTTGGGGATGTGGAAAAGGGAGTTAGAATGAAGTTTGCTGGGATGGTTTAGATAAGATGCAGTATTCAAATTGCTACCTCTCGCTAGATGAGTTGGTTTATGAGGAACAGCCCCGTCTTTGCTAGTCACAAGCGCAATCACGAATACAGTCCAAGGTCACAAACTCTTTTCTGGTTACTCTTTGTCAAAAATACTTTCAGACACCATCACTTGGAAAGATTCTATCTAATTCTATGATTGGTTATTATAAAGCTCAGTTTTAGATACAGATTTTGGTTCAATACAGTTCTCAGAGGGTTTCGAGATTTAAGGTCTTATGATGTGTCCAATTCATGCTCCCTGCCAGTGTATGGTAGTAGAATATACAAATTCTAATGTGATTCAAGGTCGGGATACAATAGGTCAAGCGCCACAATGTCACTGCCGTTATATTGCATAAGGCACGACGATTCTGTGATCACGTGATTATAATCGAACAGGTACGCCTTGGCGGACGCCGAGATCCTACAAAAGTACTGCTTGCAGACCTTGAACCCATTGGTTTCGCAGAAACGACTATATCAACTCCTCCCTCAAAGTTCTTCCTTATAGTGACCACCAGGCTATCACCGCAAATCCCGCCGCTATCGGGCATTTGGGCCGCCCTAAGAGGCATCCTGTAGCAATATTTTTAGCAAATGCAGATTATTCACTTCACAATATTCCCCACCAGAAGCAAGCTTTTCATATATAGATTGGACCAGCTTTGAGTTGAATCAAGGAACTCACTAAGTAGAGAACAAACCCTACAAAGGAAGAATGTAGACTTGAGTCGCACTCGATCGTAATTTAGCTCCATATGGGGCAAAGCTAAGGCGGACAAACCACTACATGAGACTAACTTGCTTGTATTTTATGGGGCCAATGGTAAAACGAGTGGCACTTGGCTTCGGGGATATGGCTTCGGTGATTTGAATACAACCCATGAGCAAGCGTGTGGCACAGGTCTGTGCGGTGGCTCATGTTAAACTTAAAACCCACTTATGTGAGGGGGGCGTACGATTACCGGTACACAAGTTGCCAGTAGACATTTTGGTGTGTCTGGGAGTGTGCCTGAAAATGTGCGTGTAGATTTGACTACAAATCCATGGCTCTGGCACAAAACTAGGTACGTTGGCTGGTTCACCTTTGATCCACCATGTTGACAGTCAAATTACTAGAAAAAGTTGATCTTGATTTGCAGAACTTCAACCATGACATGGTTATTCGGATTTTCGCGTTTTGCTGAGCTCCAAATTTGAATTCCCGTGCCGTACCTGTACATGGAACTCCACAGGCGAAGAGAGATAATACCTTTTCTTCAAATAAGGCAACCCGCCAAGATATAAGATCCGTTTTCGAGAATCCTTCCAGTCATGTCCCCGAAATATTCCTCATTCGACTATATAAGCCTTATGTCACTAAAATACCTAGTTCATTGGCGGAAATGCGATTGGAATTGCCTAAGTGGGAGGCGGACAGTATATTGTAAGACTGTCAAGAATATTACGTAGAAGGGTAATACTCCATCCCTTGCTTGCCAGGTTGGCTCTAGCTTCTTCCAAACACCGCAAATCTATTCTGGCCACCCATGTATGTCCGGACAAGGCCTACCACAATCCTTGCAAGTGTAAAAAGAGAGTGTTTTTGGAATTGTACAAGTAATACGAAGTCAACTCTCTTGAAGTTCTGCTCACTAATCTCCAGATAACTCTATTCGGTCAAACTGCCGCCTCAGTTCTAATTCGCCTTAAGCCTTGAGGATGGTCCACTCTCTTCATCCCTTGATTCTCCTTCTCGTACAATACACTTTTCTTTCTACGGTGTTGAGTAGTCCTATTCACGGACCTGATGTTCACTATAACTCCCACAATGGAACCACCCCAAACTACAGCCTGCGCCATAATGAACTGGAATCGCTCGTTAATCGACAACTTGAGGATAAACCTCTACTCCGTCTCATGCCCCTCGGTGCTTCGATCACACGCGGCTCAAATTCAAACCCTGTGAACGGCTATCGCAAAAATCTTCGCGATGAGTTGAGATTTTTAGGCTATCCAGTCAATATGGTTGGATGTATGGCCGAAGGCGACTTCAAAGGTATGTATCCAGGAGTTCAGCAGCTATTGTTTTTAAATTCTGACTACGAGCCCTTCAGACAATCAGCATGAAGGTCATCCAGGACAGGTCATCTCCCAAGTTAGGGAATCCCTAGAATGTTCGATCAATCAGAAGCCCAACCTTGTCCTCATTAATGCTGGTACGAATGATTGTCTGGGAAATGTCGACATCCCTGGAGTTTACGATCGTATGAAGGATATGATTGATCGCCTTTTTTCCCAAATCGATGGCATTACTATAATCCTTTCTACCCTTCTCGTCAACGGCGACGCTGGGGCGAACTCCAGGGTAGGGAATGTCAACACTCAATATCGGCAGCTTGTAGATGACTTATCCGCGCAAGGGCGGAAAATTGCACTAGCTGAGATGAACAACGGCTTCATTACACTTGCGGATTTGAGTACTGTAGACACCACGCACCCTACTAATGATGGCTACAGGAAGCTTGCTGCTGTCTGGGCCGATTCCATCCGTCGGGTGGCATTGAAGGGATGGCTTAAACAACCACTTGAGATTGACGGACCTGACGACGCCGGAAATGATTGCCAACCAAAATCCGCTAACTTTCGCGGACCTGTACGCACCCAAAATGGCGGACAGCCTGCCTACAGTGACGGGAACTACAAACACGCGGCGGCACTGCCAAGCAGTAAGTTACTCTCACAAACCCTTTGAGCATTTGCTGATATTTTCCCCCACCTGTAGATGTTTCGGCAGCTTCGTGGACTGCGAAGAAGAATGAACCTTCAATTGTCAAGCAATTCCACTTTGCTCAGCTAGTTAATCTTGGAAATTCAGACCGCGGTGCAGAAACAGACGAGCTTATCCGAGTCTTGGACCCTGACCAACAGAAACAAGGGAATGGTTTTCCTCATGTCTCGTACCAAGAAAACTCTGGTGGACGGTTTAGCGGGGTTTGGACGAAAATTGACGTTGGAACAGAATGTTTGAACCGTGGAGTGCGCTGGGGTGATATCAATGGCGATGGTTTGGACGATTTCATCTGTCTCTCGTATCCGGCAAGTTTCTCTTTTCTTCCACATCAGTTACAATGTGTATAAGTGCTGACCCTGACCCCATTATTTTAGACTGGCGCCATGTCTGTGTCTATTAATAATGGAGGTAACCCCCCCACGTTCACCTATATTGGGCTAGTTCGTGAGGCTATTCCGGGAGTACTTCAAGAGGATGTTCGTCTTGGAGATATCGACGGAGATGGTCGGCTGGACTACTGCCATATCGAAAATCCAGGCGGTAATATACAGTGCTATCGCAACGGCGGCCAATCACTTGCGCCAACTGCACAATACGGCGGATACTGGGAAGCTATGGTAAAGCTCATGGGAGTTGAATTCTGTAACATAAATAGGATTGCTAACTCGTACAGGTTGGTGGGACTACGTTTGATGCGAAAGGCATGCCTGGTAATGTGGGCGTCCGACTCGTCGATATAAACGGTGATTTTCGAGCAGATTGGGTATATGTGTTCCCAGATGGTCACACTCGGATTTTCATCAACCATCGCGGGACCAAAGAAGACGGTCCAGGACTGAAACCAGCCTGGGTTGAGGCTTCGTCAGCTCATCCCGGATTTCCTGGCTCTGCTATCGATCAGGATCACATGATATTCGGCAGGATATATGGTACCGGACGAGCGGACTACGTCTGGATCAAAGAGACAGCGACAGACGTTGATTCCGGGGTCACGTATCAATATCAGTTCGATGCCTACAAAAATCTCGGAACAGGTGGCACTAGGCTCCGCGGCGACGGTGCTCGTTACTGTGACATGTACGGATCTGGCAAAGACGACTTCATGTACGTCTTCGGTGACGGGAGCGGCAAAATCGACCTTTTTGAGAACACCGGCACGCCGAATGAATGGAACGACCGAAACACGATTCTAAGCACTGGGCGTGAGAGGAGTAGTCTCCACTTTGGAGATTGGGACGGTGATGGCCTTTGCGATGTCCTCGCAGTAGACAGACACACTGGCGACATCGACATGTGGAAAAATACTTTCAAGGCTGGTGCAACAGTACCGACTTTCTCCTATCAGGCTGGTGTAGTCACGGGAAGTAAATGTACGGAGGGGTGGGGTACTGGCCTGTTCGACATAGGCCTACGATTCGCCGATATCGATGGTGATGGCCGTGTCGATTACCTCTGCATGGACAAGACTGGACGGACAACTGGATACCTGAATCGGAAGGATGGTATGCAGCTTAGCCACGACTCACATTCTAGTGAACTGTACTAACTTTGAACCTCTAATCCTAGATTTCTTCAACGTAGGTCAGATCAAGTTGAGTGAGGGCTTTGATAGAGCGAATCACAGATGGGCAGATGTAAGTATTCCTGCGTGTCTCAGAAGACAATGGGTATCTGGTGTATACTAGCAATTGACACGACATCTAGGTAAATGGCGATGGACGAGCCGACTTCATATGGACCAACCCGCGCCTAGGTGACGTTAAAGTTATGCTTAACGGTGGCGTAAGTACACCCGGGGTCTCTATTACAAAGCCATGATGGGATACTCTGGTAATCTCTTGCGGGTCTCGTAATAGTATAATTACCTAAACCCCTATCTCCTCATTGAAGAACTGGACTAATCTTGGCTCCTCGCCTTTAGAATATTCCCACCAGTGGAAGTGCCTTCAAATGGAACTCCATCGAAGACTCCTTCCCAGCTGGAATCGATCGTGGAGCGACTCTCAATTTCGTCAAGATGACCACTTCTGGACGTGCCGACCTTGTCCAGCTACTCCCTGAGCCTGGAATTGCCTACACGTACTATAACGAATGCTCTGGCGCCGGATCCGGCAAGGTAAGTTTAAACACCAGCGACACGAGATGATGTAGACTATTGCTAACTTTATATCTAGGGATCTGGTCCTGATGATGGCGATATCGTGGACCCAAAACTCCCTGCTGTTCCTGACGGTCTTTCCGAATGAGGTATTATCTGTCCTCGGACACAAAAGTGTGGCACTTTCTCCGATCTAGCACGATTCATTGCCATGTAAGACTCGTACTTAGCGGGAATCAAGGTTGGAAACCACATCGATGACAACAGATGGGACGTGCAAGGCAAATGTCTGCAAGGATCGAATGCCCGCTCCCGCTACATCTTCTAACAGTCGCCTACTCTGTGTACTAAGGAATTCGAGTTCCTTTCCTGCTCCAACGACAAGATCGAGAATATCCTTTCACAACCTAGCGGCCGAAGAAGGACCCGGGGAATAGAGCAATGAGGGGGAAAGAATCCTGGTCTCAATTGGCCTATTATCGCGGAGGGGACATGGGAATGAGCATACTGGACTAAGCAGAATACCCAAGGTTGCTCTACTGTTATTCAAAAGGGCACTCTAAAGTGAGGACGAGTGCAAGAACCAGGCGTCATCCCGTATTAGATAGTACTCACAAGATTTTAAAATCACTATTTCGACACTGGCTTTGATAAAATCGAGGAGGAAGCGCAAAGGTTAAAAGCATAAGGTCAATTGAGGAAGATGTCCTGGTCAGACATACGTGATAGGGATTTACTTTACATATATTCACCTTCTATGGAGCCTTGATAATCTTGTCACTCTATCTTAGTGTATGCAATAGCGTGGTGAGGGGTTGGGAATAGGACATTCCCTAACTCTTTTAGCCATTTGCTCTCCTTATAAGCGAAGTCTACATGAAAATCTGAAGTGAATTGTTCGTTTGAATGTACTGTACTGACCATTTTCATGATTGCAATAGAACTTCATTTCAATGACTAGAAGGTTAGAAGCTAGCTATAACAAATAGGTCTCACGTACACGGAATGCATCATGTAGAGATCACGTTTGGTGGTCTGTCGGTGGCCGGCTATTCTTTCCTTCTATTGGACCCCTTTTATCCGCTACGTAGTTCCTCCGTGCTCACTAGTGCAAACAAATATATTGCACATTTCAAGTACAATACACCTGGTTGATCTTAATTCCGGTGCTTAAGAGTCTTTGTGTTCCGACCGTACCGAGGTTTTAATAAACCATGGACTTTAGCAGGCCGATCCCTGTTGGTGCATTGTTTCACAGTTTGATCGACGTTAAGGCGCCTTTCCGTTTAACGATTTACTGAGAACTAGAACTATTCCCAATCGTTGCACTGCGATGGGCACGACTCGTGGGTTCTTGTGGTGTTAGGCCTTGATATAGAAAGCGTACTAGATTTCCCAGTCAAGGCCGTCGGTTCTCAATTCCCGATAAAACAAACACGACTACGCAAATCTCTCTGTAGCTGGCATAACTTCCGCGCCTTCATCTCGAAGGAACAAATTTCTCCGTTCGAAACACACTGCCAAGTCTCGCACTGGCATCTTGTGCCCTTCCAAGAGCCACTACAATGCGTTTGTAACAGCCGTAGAAAGCAAAGGTAATGAGGAAGTGAGGGGATTTGAACATGGTTGTGGTTAAATACTGCACCCCCTCCACTACTTAAAGAAAATGGAAATACACTTCGTCGTCCTTACTTTCAGCACTTTCTTCTTCGCTAACCCACAGGGGATTCAAATAAGAAGGTACCGGCACTATATATAGTCTTTCAAAATGAAGTCAATCATCACGTTTGCTTCATTGGCCTCGGCCAGCCTCGCTGCAACAATCCCAGCCAACGTAAACCCACAAACACACAAGCGTACCCCAGCTCCAGTCTGCAGTTTTTCAGAGCACACTTTCGACGACTCAAACGCGTGGACAACCTCATCGCCAAAACGCGATCTCGGCCAAACCACCTGGAACCCACCTTCCAACCTAGTAACCCCCCTCAAACAAGTCTGGGACCACGAAGTGAGCACATATTCCAACGCACTCGGATTCAAGAACTACGGCTATGACCAAGTAATCGCCGGGAAAGGAAAGATAAACTACTGCGTGAGATGGGAAGGCACAGCGACTGTGACCGCCGCTCAGCGAACGAAAGTAGAGACCGCAATCCGCAGACAGTTTTCCAAGTGGATTTCTGTTCTTGCCGGGTTTGAAAAGTTTCCGTACAAGACCGTTGATGTGAATGTGGTTGGTTGGGCAGTGAAGAATAAATCCCAGCTACAAGGCGATACAAGTGGGATTCAGGTTTATACTACGACGGATTCCGGCGGGATCCCCGAGTGCGATCCCAAGTGTGGGAGATTCTTCCATCAGGACGGGAATTACGCACAGTGTGCTGCTGGTGCGGCGAGGCATTACGGTAAGGATTTTGACACTGCGCTCTCATATATCTAGCTCCAATGCTAACATTGCGGGTTAGATCAATCAATCTGGCTTACTCCCGGCTTCCAAGGTGGAGCAGGTGGCGACTGGGGCCAGCGTGTTGGGCAAGAATACTTCATGCAGAACTTGGATACGGATAACATCCATATTGTTCTGCACGAGCTCGGACACACGTTTGCGCTTGATGATTTCTATGACTGGACCCCCACAGGTGTTACAAACTTCATTATGTTGGCGGGGAGTGCAATGGAAATTACTGAGTTCGATGCGTGGATGGCGAGGGATTGGTGGAGGAACCTGAAGTCCAGGTATGGATTGTAGATGGGAAGTGGAATAACAAGGGTTGATGAAGCAGATGAGCTGGCGGATGTGATTCTAGGGAGAATCTTTGAGGATGTTACTCTTCTTCAGTATATATTTCCCAACAGTATTTTAAAATGCGTTTTTTTCCTTCCTCAAATTCGTGAGAACCAAACTACCTCGTTCTAAATATGGTTTGTGCTGTTGAAGCATCTTGAGGACAATTGTACTATATCATGATGAAGCTTATTTTGATTATTTTTAACCTTCTCGATTACTCGCTGAGAACCCGTAATGTACACAAGATTGTGTCTCTAGAGCAGGAAGACAGCATATGGAGTGAGGAGTGTGTTTGTGCGCCATTTATGTTAGTCATATCTAGTTGTCGTGTCAGAAACAAAACGCTAAGGACGTTTCTAATTTCGCAGCTGACTAGGCCACAGGCCCTGGAAGTCTCTGATCGGTCAAGATCATGACTATACGTTACAATTTGAAGGATTTAGTATCTACCAATCCTACCACATGATTGGAGGCAAACGCAGAGGGATATTGCTGGCTTTCAGATTTTGAGTTATGAAGAGAGCAAAGTAGTGATGGTTCAATCATGGCTGATGAATTCCAATACGTGAAGCGCTGGGCTTGATTATTTTGCTACCCTTTCCTTTCTCCCTTGAAAACGCCAAAGACAAAAAATGCAGATGTAGAACTCCAGCCATGCCCTGGTGACCACATTTTCAATGCAACTTTATTCCAAGCCCCGAAACACGCTTCCAATATGCTATCTGAGAACAAGCACTCCCTCAACCTAGGATCCACCACAACATTATCATCGACTTTACGCTTTACCAGCACTCCCGCAGTACCACCTCTCAATTACTTTTTCTCCTGAGACTGCTTCGGCATCTGCCCCACCCCGTAGTAGGTCGAATATGCCGCGTTTACGCTCTCGTGGTGCTCCTTCGCGTGCTTCTTTATGGCAGTCCAGGCTTTCTTTGGTAGACTAGGTGTTGTTGATGATGTAGGGACGAGAGTGGCAGTTGTCGAAGTTGATTGAATGGAGTAGAGGGTGGACATAGAGGTGCGGGGCTTTAGAGACGACGTAGTACTTGATGAGGAGGACATCGCGACGATCGTGTGGAGGTTGATTTGAAGTGGCTCTGTGGTGGAGTTTGTAGCAATAATGGCCTTTGTCTCAGAGAGTGACAGGGCAAGCGCAGTTCGGAATTGAAGAAAGAGGTAGATGTAACAGTCGAGGCTCGATGCTTGGAGGATTCGAGTCGATAAAGAGCAGGCAATCGATCAAGAATGATAGAGAAGAGTCAATTGCGTGCAGGAAGTTGTAATGGTGTGTCAGTGTCAAACAACATTCACCCTGGATGCTCCAATCCTTTATACCCCCCTCACCCCCCTTCCCATCCTCACCTCCTACATCGGACCCAACTGAGTCACTTTGGTCCGTAGTTGCATGAATCAACCACTGCGCCCCAGCCATACACAACCACAAACGTGATGAAAATAGTCATCACCCTCCACACTTGGCGCCGGAAAAGCCAACCCCAGTCTCTCAATTCACTCACAACCATCATGGACCAATCAAATTCAGGCTTACAGGCGGGCATTTTATAACGGAGGAGGAGGAAAAGCAGCATCCGTGGCTATCCGTCGACAAAATTCAGCATTAGCGCAGAGAAAAACCAATATGATTGGAGGGCTTATGATTCCGGTTTAGTTATCCGAAATGCGAAATGCGAGGTGTGACTTGTCACGCCTTACGCTCGGACCATGAAGTCTTATTCAGCGCTAGGTGCAGAATGGGGCGTTGTGACACGCCCTGTCGGTTTACATGATGAGTCAATTTTTCAGGAGTGCTGAGAAATCTTTTCTGTACCGCGGGGGAAGACTCAATAGAGGGACGGAGGGACAAGCCAATAGGCGTGGCAAGAATGAGGCATTGATTGTGAGTTTGAGAACAAAACATTAGATTATTTGCTGATAGAGACCATGGTGGTATATTTACGGTTTTATGAGTGTTGTAAAGGGAAGTTTGACATCCGTAAAGAATGTCACGCTGGTCCGAGCCCCCGGGATCGCAGGATTTGTGACGTTGCAAGTCTTCGAGAAGTCTCCCGCCCGCTGGAGCTTGCTCTTGACAATCGCCTGGTACTGGCTCAGCAGGCATGACTTACCAGGTCCGCTCTGACACCCGACAACCGGATACACAACTTCGTTGAGTCGAATGCGCATGTACACCTCGTTCTTGTTCTTCGTGCCTGAGCAGGAAAGCCGTTCAAATGCAACGGTACCTCGCATGGATACGAAGTTGCTAGCTCTGAACAGGCGGTTCTTCGGGATGTTGTCTGCTGGGAGTTGGGTCTCTTTGTCGAAGACACCGAGAGCAGCTACCAGCTGGTTCATCTGCCCGTCGTTCGAGAATGAGGCCATCATATTAGGAGGCACAAATGTTGAGCCGTCCGAGTTTGTGTAGGTTGCGTTCGGACCGTCGATAAATCTTGAAACAAGCCCATCAAGAACAGGCAACATCATATACTTTTCGATATCAGTGCCGAGTCCAGTACCATACCAGTAGCGGAGATCCTGCGCATACTCATACTGCAGGATCTCTTTCTCAGTGAGAAGAAGGCACCATGGCGAGGTGGAACCGGTGATCTGCGTCTCGAAGCCACAGAGATATGGAATGATGGAGACGTCAGATTGGGTGAACTGGAACGATCCCTTGATAAGCTTGTTTAGGCGCTTCTGGATGGGTGGGAGGTAAAGGTTGTTCCAAGTATCGATCTGCGGGCTGCCACCACTATCGGCATATGCAGGGCAGAGATCCGAGGGTGCTAACGAGTTCATGAAAGATAGAGGCGCGCTGGAGTTGATGGCATAGATAGATCCCAAATCGGTGGCGTTGGGACCGAGGAACCCGCGGGCGAAAAGGCGGGCACTGTCTCGAACCCGTGGGCTTGACGTGTAGTAGTTGCACCACATGCTGAAATTTGAGTTGTAGGCATAGAGGTTGGGATATCGAAGGCGATATGTCGCGCCCATGTTGTAGAGCTCCTTGTAACCCGTAGTTGATAATTGAGCAATCTGTTGTTCCGGATAGGTCAGGACAGGCTTCCAGGATGTCAAGAATGCGAGTTTCTGGTCGCGGACGGTGAATTGGCCAGCATCGATGCGGGAAGAGAGGTTTTTCCACTCATTATAGGCACCCCGATCCGGATATCGGCTGCCATGGCGAGAGAAGAATGCGGCTTGATCGACGGTGCAGCCAGAGGGCACTTCGGAAGAAATGCCAGTCACTTCAGGTCCTGTGCGTCGTTAAAAGGGTATCAAAAACGGTCATGAATCTCGCGTACCAGCGAACCAGGGGCTGTTTCCCCCGAGATGCTGCAGGGGATTGAAGTCGTCCTTTGCGACTGCAAAGGTGACGGCCAACGCGACAGTCAAGAGGCCCTTGAAATTGTGCATGGTGCGAGCTGGATCGTGAGCGTGGACCGACTGACCACCCAAATCGAAAGCCGTTTTCCTTCATCTTATAGCTGGTAGATCGCCTGAACCAAGAGGGCTCGGAGATGACATTGGGGATACTTCCCAAGGCGGATTCGACGAACAGGGATGAAAGGTAGACTAGTGGACCACGTGGAGGAAGCGGTGGCCTTGACGAGCGACAGTACAAAATTGATAGAAAGCCATCGCAGGGTATACATGCTCGCGCATGATGGGACACGTAACGAAGGCGTGCTCTTGTGCCTGGGGGGTCTGATCAAATGCTTGAATGTCCAAGAGGTGGTATGCTGTAGAGGAGCACACCGAGCACGCGGCGCACTGACCGAGATTACGCGAAGGCTTAGCCAATGGTCCATGCGTTTGCTCTTATCGATTACACATCTCGCACCAACTCCCATTGCTGCCCTCCGACTCATCAACCCCAGTCTGGACAGCCCCGCCATGGTGACACCCACAATCGTTCCCGCAATACAAAGCCTCCGCTAGACCAGCACGGAGGGCTGTCGTCTCCCTCTTGCAGCCATGGGTGAAGCGCGCCCCCGCCAGCGAAAGTTCGCCCCACGAAGCCGCCAAGGATGCTTGACTTGCCGGACACGACGAAAGAGATGTGATGGAAAGCGTCCGGAATGCCAGAATTGCACTCGTCTCAACATGAAGTGCGAATGGCAGACGCAGCGCCAAGTTGTCGTGGAACCCAGGCTATCGCCCGCTCCACAATGTAGTTCAGGCCCTTTGGGGAGTCTCGTTTCGCCATTGAGAACATCAATTGACCCATGGGAGTCTTTGCCCGGCGATGTAACTGCCGACAGGAAACACATAATGAGTTACTATATCGAGGCTTTTGTCCCGAGCGTATCTGTGGCGAACACGCCTTCTAGCTTCTATACATCTCTGTACATCCCCATGGCCTTTGAGTCAGAAGGGATGCTGGATGCCATTACAGCACTCTCCTCTGCCCAATTAGCGCGGAGGACATCCAATCCAGACAGAGCGCAGCGCTTGCGAGACCTCTCCTCGAAACATCAGCGGAAATGCCAATCTTTTATCAAGGACCGCATATCCGTGTCAGGCGGCGCTATCAGGGATTGCTATCAAGTCATCGGCATAACTTTACTTCTGGTGGGTCTAGAAGCACTTAATGGAACAAAGAACACGACATGGCTTTCTCAGCTGCAGAGCGTACGGACCATTCTCAACTCTCTCTACCAGGAACAAGATGTCATCAATTGCTGGGAGGTTGACTCTCTCCGTCGACACTTCACATATCACAATGCTATGGCATCCCTTATGGCCAGAGTTTCCAAGAGCCCTTCTCAGACCCCCGGCGAGTGGGACCTTTCGCCTTTGTACGTACCTGGAATGCCTCTAACCATTGATCCGCTAATGGGTATCTCCTACCGCCTTTGCGCCTTGATATCTCGCATCCAGTATGTGGAATCCTCGAACCCCGCATTTCCTCACATTTCTGAGGCCGCCTTCAATGCGATCGAAAAGGATATTAAACAGTGGAAATATGAAAGCCCAATCTTCTGTCCTGGTATCGACCTTCCCGTGGCTTTGGATCTGATTGCCCTCGCCGAAGCATATCGCCTCGCGGCTCTAATACAGCTCTATCGAAACTCGGAGACACACAAGGCCCTCGTTCCATCTTGTGCCTCTCGCGCGATGGAGTTTATAGCCAGAATCCCACCAGGGAGTCCGGCAGAGTCAAGCTTGCTTTATCCGATTCTTCTAGCTGGCGCAGAACTTGATTCGGAAGCATCTATTGCCAGCTGCTTTCAAAGGTTGACGGAAATCCAAATGAGGAATCATTACGAGAACGTGGGAAATGTGCAAATGGTTCTTCAAGAAGTTTGGCGCCCCTTTTTGAATGGAGAAGAGAGAAGAGATTGGGAAAACGTGCTGAAGGACTGGAACTGGTCATTCAGCTTAGGATGAGTATTGATCAGTCCAAGATAAAGGCAAATCATCATCTGATGATTGCAGTCAACCTATTAACCTTGGGGAATTGCCTGTGTTTAGGTTGCAGTGTATTTGTTCGTTATGTGTCCTGTCATCCCCAGCCTATTTACGGTAATAATTAATACTTAGCGTAAATTGTGGCATGAGCGGGGCAATTATTTCCCCGCAGTCAGAGTATAAAGTCTGCTGACTGCGAGCACATTTGTATTGTTGTTCCCTTACATCTGGTAAGCAATTCCTGCAACCTCCCTCCCGATCATATAATTTGTTGCTATCCATTTCTGCTTTGTAATTGTGCTTTTTATGCTTGAGCTGACAAGGTTCTAGTGTTGTTGGTGTAAATCCTCCAAGCACAACCAACTGGAAGAACGAAGGCATCTTAGCGACAAGCAAGTTCATTCGAGAGGGATTTAGGTCCAATAGCCGGTTATAAATATACGATCCCGCACACCTCGAGATTGGAAGTCAAGAATAAAAACTCTTAAAATCACTCGAGGAATACCCTGGCTGCGACTGGTAGTTCCTTCTATTTACTCCAATGTCGTCTTCAATACCCGTTGGGGCCGAAAAGCTTATGCCCAAGACGATTGCCGTCGACTTCACTGCTCCCATCAACACCTCAGAGCTTAATGGCAAATCGGTGCTCGTAACTGGAGGCGCCTCAGGCCTTGGTCGCGCTAGCGTCGAAACCTTTGCAGCTGCAGGAGCTTTTGTTACTATCGCAGACCTCCAGGAAGAAGCAGCACTGGAAATCACGAAAGACCTCACTTCCCGAGGCTACAAGGTTCAGTTCGCGAAGACTGATGTTACTGATTATGAATCGCAAACTGCAGCCTTCAAATCGGCGGTTGAGTTTGGAGGTGGTAAACTTGATATTGTTGTGCCGAGTGCGGGAATTGATGGCAGTAAAAACCTATTCGATATGGTCGCGGACATAGAACCAAGTCTTGACACTGCACCGCCAGTCCCAGGCTTCAGTACAGTAGATGTCAATCTCAAAGGGGTGTATTACAGCTGCTACCTAGCCATCTACTACTTCCGGATTTCTGCGCCCGTTGATTCGCCGCCATTCAAAAAGGCTATCGTCCTACTGTCCTCGGTTGCTGGCTATGAAGGCTACTCATCTAATACCGCCTACACCATGTCCAAATTCGGTGTCCGTGGAATGTTGTATGGCCTTCGTGCCAAGGCCTCTGAACAATCTCCCCAAGTTCGTATCAATCTTGTTGCGCCCTGGTTCGTCAAGACACCCATGACAATCGACCCGAAGAAGCAAGGGACTGAAGCCGCAATCCGAGCCGAGCTTGTTTACGGATATGCACCCATTGAGAAAGTAGTTGATGCGGTTGTGAGGTTAAGTGTGAATGAAGATATAACAGGACGAGCGGTGATAGTCTTGCCAGAAGGGAATGTAGATTTAGAGGATGATTTTTGGGGTGGCTATGGTGGGGTCGTATTTCAGCAGCAGATGGGAATGACGCTGGAGAGGGTCATGAAGGCCATGGCGGAATTGCAGAAAGGCAGCGCTTGAGCAGTTCTAGTGGTGAAGTTTCGAGGCCTGTTTCGAGGAAGTGGGAGCCTTTTTTGTCAAAGTGTTCTATACTCACATATTTTCACACATTATTATATTACATCTCCCCCCAAATATCTCCAAGTTTGTTCAGCTTTATTTCTTGCAACACTTGCCCGGTCCGACCATTATCCCACATATCAATCTTGTACCCCCAAAATTTCATCCACACCCCGTCTCACTCTCTCCAAAACCTTGTCCATCAAACTCCCTTCAACAATCCCCTCTAGCCAACTAAACGCCAAACACAAACAACCGTCACCACCCGTAACAACACTAACTGAAAACGCGCTACCCGCTACACTCCCACACTGACTGAACACCGCTTTGCCAATTCTCCACTTATTCTCGCCCCCTTCTCCCTTCGTCGTCTTAAAAACCCCAACGTTGGAAATCTCGAATGAATCCCCACGTGGGGTGCCAACTTTCTTCATAAAAAACTGTTGCAAGTCTGGAACCCAACACAATAGCCCGACGACGGAGTTTTTGGCATTTTTGGCCACCTCGGCAATGATGGTTTTGCGCACTGAACGGGCTTCGTTCCAGGAAAAGGGCTGGCGTGAGAATTTATGGGTGTAACGACTTACCCAGACACCCATTTCATCGTTGATATCTTTACCTTCAAGATTGAGATTGCGGCGCAAGGAGAGAGCGCCATCACCGGACACCGTGTCATACTTGTCGCCATCTAGATTTTCTAGTAGAGCTGAAGAAATGAGAGTTTGGAGAGTCGCCGTTACTGTTGTATTGTTGGAGCGGCTGGTTGTTATGAGTTGCGCTGTCTGGGATGAGGAGAGAGTGAGGATTTTTATATTCGTCTTGGAGGGTACATCAGGGTTTGGCGGAGGGGTGATAGGCGACCCAGTCCAGAGCTTGGGTATGAGTGTGGGAAACCACTCATTCCACTGCTGTTTTGCAAGAAAAGGGAGCGAGATGGGGAGTGGGTGGAGGTCTTCTAGCGGTGGGTTTAGTGGAGTTGTCGGAGACACGACAATTGGGTCTTCCGAGCTCGTAGATATTGAGACGGATTGCAACGCGGTAAGAAAGGCGCGATGGAACACGAGTCCTGATGTCCCATCCGCCAGGCCGTGGTGTGCCGTCCATATAGCTGTAAACTCTGTTCCTACAGAGGAAGGCGAGGTGAGAATTAAAACACGCCAGAAGGGCCGCGTGCCTAAGCTCTCTTTGAAATTCAGACAATGCTGTTCTGAGAGTATCTCATTGAACTCTTCATCGCTCTCTCCATCTTTTAGAATGCCAGTTTTGCGTTGGGCGAACGCCACGCATGTGTCCAAATTGATAGAGGGTAGGCGCGCGAAGTACGTCTCCGGGTAGTTTTGGTCTTCGGCAAGCGGGATCGCGCTTAAGATAGAGTGGGTGGCGATAACTTGGCGAAGAGCGCCATATATGAGAGGTTTGAGAGAGATAGACGTGAGATCAGATATGTAGGTGCAGGTTGTCGCCACATTGGTGTAAAAGCCAAGGTGGTGCCGGGCGGTGGAGTAGGTTTCTAGACGACCTGGAGTGCATTAGTGTTAGAACCGAGTTGTGGTACAAATTGTTTTGAGAGTGGAATTGAATAATATATGATGATAGATGAGTAGCAGATAACGAACACGGTGACAATGTAGGACATTCGTAATAGAGATATTATAAGGAAGAATGAGCTTAAAAGCAGAAAATCTAGGCTACAGAAGGGCCCGGGGGAACAAGGATGAGGGATGTGAAGTATTTCTATAATGATAATAGAAACAAGTTGTACAAATTCGACCAATTTGGAAAACGATAGAAGGGAAGAGGACGAGAAACCAGGACCACCCAGTTAGGATTCAGAAACACAATACCAGAGACATCACGGATATAGATACATACCACAAGGGCGCAATTTCTCCAGGGATGGTAAATCTGCCATGTTGATTCTTTAGGCTTTGGTCGATAGTAGTGATTCTCAAGCGCGATCTGTGAGTCTTTCTATTGATTGTTTATACGGTGTTGTTAGTCTCGGGAAGATACCAGGTCGCGTTCGCATCCCTAGTGGCATTTGTGGCTATGCATTTGTTACGGATTTGCAAATCTTTCTACCCGTGTATTTTAAACTTTTGAGCCAATGAACTCACACCAATGCTACTAGCTTCGCCTTGGTAGCCAGATCGGGGAAAAGGGTATGAGCCCACAACTCTGTATCGTTTCCCAAAACAAGATGTCTTCCGATTTAGAGTGGTTCTAACCGAGATTGCGCCGGAATGTTCGGAATCCAGAATGTCGAATCGGGATGTCGAAGCCCTGATTCGCATCTCGCGACATACCTCACGCAGACTCTTGAGTGGATGAGAAGACTTTTTTTTTCTATCTATCCTGGTAGTGAATATGTCCAGCTTGTGGGATATATATTCATCTATAGTTATCCATCGTTCACATTTTCTTGTGCATCCAGACAGACCTTCCGCGCCTCTACCGTTGCGCCTAGCTTCGAATGTTGGATATCTTGCCATACATATACGATAATGGTAGAATCACTAACAATAGCAGAATCTCAATGCCATCCCGGCGTGTTAGTGAACTCTTCCGCCATTTTTTCAATGGCCTGTTTCACAGCTTCTGTAGTTGTAGTGACTACCATGGTTTCTCTATCTAATTTGGTTTGAACAGCAGGAGATGTATGTAAGGTTCTGTGGATGAGCCAAGAATAACTGGGCTTAGGATGGTTGCAGGTATTCATGATAAGAGGGAAAGCTCTATGTGGCGATCATTGTGGACAGTGCTCTATATAAGGTGTTCTGGTTAATATAGGGCGTTTGAAGACTTGAAATCAGCGCGTTTGCGGTTTGCTCATACACCATATTGAGTATGCCAGGTTTCATTCCCAAAAGAAGATGTCTTCCTGTGGAAATATGGTACGTGAAGATTTTGAAATGCGGGTTTCGGCCTTTTTCCCATAGTGGGTCAAGATTCGTACAATCCAAGACTAGAGATCTGAGACCCCGACAGCTCTATTTTTGTGGGGGGAAGATTGAGCGGAGGAATAGCACCTCGAGGTACTTGAAATCATTAATTTATTATCATTGCTTTTGAATATTTAATAGAGATAGATTCTATGTGCCCTAATGTTATACAAGTAAGGACTATAATCAATGTGCATAGAGTGAGACCCATCTGACAGGAAGGCATGGTAGTAAATGTTACGATTTAGGTGAAAAAAACTCTTCTGTCTCTTATGAGGGGTAGGTATAACTCTATATGAGGGTACTCAATATTAAGGTAATAGGGAAAGTCGACATTCCGCGAATTTATCTCAGATTTTGAAGCCTGAAGAACGCGAATTTAGGAATGGAAGAGAAGGGGCAAGGTGCTTGTGGCACAGTTAGCCGAGTTAAAAGGCCCCTCCAACACGAACAATATCATCATTTAAGATTACGGCTGGATGCTCACTAGGAATGTTGGTTACCTCGACCAACTTCCAGTCACTCACTCATCATGGAATTTGAGGCATAGCCGGTCTTGCGCGGTCCCTCCGTGCTTGTAACACAACGTTACTTGCACAATAATGAAATCTCGTCAAGATCTATTATTGGCTCTGGGATTTGGCTCCTCTTCTTCATTTTCCATGTCAGCAACCAACCGTTGTACCCAAGGTTTCACGGTCTCCATATATTCCGCCTCGTCCATTACAGGTTTCGGTTTCTGAGCGATCAAATCAAACCACATCGCTTTATCATCGTAACTCCACGCCCACCATGTCTTCTCCAAATGCGGTGCACCGGGCGCATCGTATCGTTGGAAATGGTCCTCTTTCAATACAAGTCCAATTAGTCGATTGTACCACGTCTTAAAGGAGCCCTTCATATTTGCGCCATTCAGCATAAACTTCAAAGCCTTAACGCTTTGTAGTTGCCGGAGCATGCAAACCAGGTCTGTAGTGAAGTCGGAGAGGTAACTCAAGTGCGTTGACCTATTCATTGCAATTGTCAAAGACTCTAGCTTGAGGCTCTCTATATTGAATGGCCACTTCGACCAGCACACCATCTCCGAAAATTGTCGTGCACATGCTAATATTACTAGCTTTCGTAGGTTCTGGATGTGGTGGCTGTTTAACGGTCGTAGGAGTACTTCAAATTGAGAGGACATGTCTAGGACGTGGAACGTCGTCAGCCGAAATGCGAGGCCAGTGAAGTCATCGCGGAATTGGCGACAAGTGAGCAGGATCTCGAGATTCGCCGAGGAGGAGTAGCACTGTTCAAGCCAGATGCTGCGCAATCGCGAGGGTGTCGTTGGTTGGGAGGGGCAATATCCGACATTTGAAGGTTGGGTGAGGGCATGTGAAAGGATTGCAAGGCGCAATTCGGCGGGAAGGGTGAGGAGAGTTGGCTTCGGGGGTTTGGTCGACATAACGGGAGAGATATAGCACCCGTGTGGCTTCGATCGTAGATAAAACAATCCATACCTGTTGGAGGCGACGTGAGTTGTCGACCCAAATTTCTGGGTTTCCACAAACAGTTTAGCGGATCTTTGTCAATCAGATAAGATTTTCACAATCTCCGATCTCGCTTCAAGCATCTCAACCTCGTCCACCCTTCATGCACACTCTCGTCCCACTATGGCTCATTCTCATCGGCGAAGGGGTCGCTTTGAGATCGGGAAAGTACTGTTTCGAAGGTTGCATGTACTCACTGAACTGCGTTGAGTTCAACGATACCAGCCCTGCCTTGCCTCGAAAGATCCGAGTATGTGAGAGCGTCCTCCGTGCTACGTCGCTGTACTTGTGCTTTGAGCAGTATTGCAATACAGATGGGCGTACAAGTTGGCTGAATGGTTATAATGAGAGTTGTCAAAGTTCAACAGGGGTGGCAATACCTCCTTATGACATCGTTGCAGATTATGGCCCTAGTGAAATGGATGGTGTTAGAAGATTGAAGGCTGAGGAGGGCATGTGTGATGGAGGCCCGAAGATAGCTTTGGCTGAAGCTACCATACCTGATGGGTCATATTTTGAGAGAGCTTTTCGCACGCTGGTAAGATGTTCTTGATCTTGTTTACTAGCTCAAATCTTAACATCTTCAGGACATTGCGTTTTTCGAAGAAGACATTCATTGGATCTATGCGTAAGTATAACCCAAATCCCATACTATTACATTCGTTTAAGCTCTACAGTGTGGCCATGTACTACTTCTGGTCTATAGTAATCTCTATCGGTATTTGTACACGTCTAGTTACTCTCATTCGTGGGCTTCAACGTCAGGAATGGGAGCTCATTCCCAGCAGCGAACCTGGCCACGAATTGGACGATGCATCTAGGACGCATAGAATATTCAGTTTGCCGTATGCCCTGTTGAAACGTTACATTATCCTTCCAGCAACCTTCGGTTACCGCTGTTCCCAAAATATCCACTGGTGTACAGTCCCGCCTCGCGTCCAGAGTTTGACGATTACCTCCTTTGTACTTCTCAACATTATTCTGTGTTCAATTAGCTATCCGGTGTTCTCAGGCAATATTTTCTGGCCGAAAACATCGTCTCAAATGTGGCGGTACGTTTCCGACCGAACTGGCATCATTTCTCTTGCAAATATCCCCCTTGTCTGGCTCTTTGGCACAAGGAATAATATATTAATATGGCTCACTGGGTGGGGGTTTGGGACATACAACAATTTTCACCGATGGGTAGCCAGAGTTGCCACAGTACAGGCGGTGGTACACTCCATTGGATATACGGAGATGATTTGGGAAGGTGAGTATTTGACTTGATTTGACCATATTTTCCATTTCACTGATAGGGCGTATAGATGGTGGCTGGCGATCGTATGAGAAATACTGGTATAAGCGATATTTCTGGAATGGTGAAATGGTATGGGATCATGACCTAAACTGCAAGAGTTCTCTTGCTATTTTGCCATTTCTAATAATAAGTATAGGCAACTATTTTCATGTGTGCTATTTGTGCCTGCTCAGTCTACGGACTGCGACGCAGCCACTATGAGATTTTCCTCACGACACACATACTTTTCTCTATCATCGTCCTCGTAACAATGTATTAGTAAGTTGTCAATTCCCCTCATTTATCTGTATAGTACCCTAATCATCCTAGTCACGTCGAAATCTTCAGCGGTGAATATAACGTTTTCATTTGGCCATGCCTATTAATCTGGACCTTCGACCGTACCCTTCGCGCTCTCCGTATCCTTGCCTTCAATCCGCGTTTTTGGGACACAAAATGCACCGTAGCATACAACATCGATTCCAACCTCATTCGTATCGAGGTTCCCTGCCAACAGAGCTTTTTGAAGCCCAGGCCTGGTGGTTATTATTACATATACGCACTCGACAATGCCGTCTTCGCACACCAAAACCATCCTTTTACACTGGCGTACGTGGGTTCCAGTATAGCCAAAGAAGGGATTGACGACACACAAGCTGGAACCATATCACAAGTTCGTCTCAATTCGCACCAGCCATCATCATTCTGCGTTTCTTCGAATCTATTAACTGAATCCGAATCCCTCCTCCCGAAATCATCTACTTCCCCATCCCTCGTTTTCATGATCCGACCCTATTCGGGCTTTACATCCCGCCTTGCACAACGCTCACCATCCTCCCCTTCCTTGCGTATCCTAGTTGAAGGCCCCTATGGAGAAACGGAGCCCCTCCACACTTTCCCATTCATCATTTTCCTTGTAGGGGGCACTGGAATCGCTGTGCCTCTCTCATACCTCAATCTACTCCTTTCTTCCCCCAAGTCTCGCGTTGCGCGGCTGCGTATTGTTTGGGCAGTGCGCGAGCATGCATTTTTTGCTGGTGTACTACAGGAAATCCGCCACCTGCTTGAGGATGAGAGGATAGAGGTGGATATTCATGTTACAGGAGACGATGGGGGAAAGGATGAGGAAATTGTAGATGAAGTAGAGGGATTGCGTATTGTTGCAGGACGCCCTAATGTCAAGACTTATATAGGGGAAGCAGCAAAACAAGCGGGAAGTGCGAGTTTGGCAGTCGTTGCTTGTGGGCCAAGTATAATGGCCGATGAGGCTAGAAGAAGTACTGCAAAGGTGATTGGAGAAGGGCATAGGGGCGTCGAGTATTTTGAGGAGAGTTTTAAGTGGTAGGTTATCGAGTTTGGAAACGTGTGAGATAAATACCAAAGCATCGAATGGCGTCACGAAATATATATTGATCTATCCCCCCCAACTCATTCAAGTCCTTCTAATGCCCAAGCGGGCCACTCTTCCTCCTCACGTGGCTTGGATGCCATATTCCGATCATTGATGTGCTCCTCTAGCGGCAAGTCCTCAAACTGACTACGCTGCCCCATATCAACCCCCCTTTTCTGAACCGTCCTTGCATATGCCATGGTTTGCCTCTTCCACTCCCTCCTATCCACTTTCCCTTCGACCATATCTGCAAGAATCATTGCATCGAAGACGGCCTGACTCGTGCTCGCCACAGTGTGCGGTCTGAAGCCTGCAAGGGCGTCACCGATCAAGACGACCTTTCCTTCAAGGAACTCGTTTTGGGGGCTGATGACATCCGTGATACACTGCACAAAAGGCTTCTTCGTCCCTCGCACGATTTCTGCAAACTGTGGTGGTAGCCTCTCTTTCGCGATCGCTCTCTGTTTCTCCCAAGCTTTCGGATCAGTTTTCCCAGGAGGCATACTAATACGGTGTCGCTTTCCGTCGATGTCAGTCATCAGTTCAGCCAATTCCGGCGACGGATCATCGTAAGAGGGTGATGGGAAATTGGTGTAGTATACAAAATTGATAAAGCGCTGCCCGGGCTCGAGTGTGCCATTATGCCCCGGGATGAGGTAGGCGAGAATCTGGATTCCAGGGCCATGGAAAAACGTGAAGCGCTCGCTGAACGCTTCGCGCGTGCGGTCTGAGACTTCATTTTCAGCCACGGTGCCTCGGAGAGCGACGTAGCCTGCATACGTGCGTTTGATGTCTGGTTGGAAAATACTCCGGACTGTCGAGCTGGGGCCGTCTGCACCAACGACAAAGTCTGCTGTTATAGAGCCTTCTTCGCCGTCGGTAGTCGTGTACGAGACGAGCACTTTGCCCTCCTTTTCAACAATGTCCGTCACTGTATGCCCATGCAAATGCCTCACCTCACCCCACCCCTCTACTTTCTCTGGAACCGTACAATATGCACTTTCCACTCCATCAAAATTCGCGCGCAGCATGTAGTACACCAAATCCCAGCTTGTCATGTTCTGCACCATATCCTCTCTATGCACAATTTCACCATCTTTGTTGAGATACTGCCGGCACTCCGACGAGACCGCAATGTCGCGCTTGCAGCGGTTGTACCGTTTGAAGAAAGAGAGGGTATCGCCGCCTGCGACGATACCGGCGCCTTGGTTGTGCAAGAGAGGCGTGGGGTTGCGCTCGAGTATCGTGATGTTGTGACCAAGTGGAGCGAGGGCAAGAGATGTACTGAGACCACCTAGGGAACCGCCGACCTGGGGGGTGTTAATATGTGGGGGGGTTGGGGATTGGATTTCTGGGCGCATACAACGACGATATCGAGTTTCGCTTGAGCATTGTTGGGCAGGCTGGTGGAGACCATGGCGATATAATTCAACCTGTATCAAGAAATACTAAGGGGGACTGAGGAACTACCCGCATGGTGCAGCCTACAGGTGTAATTGATGAGCACGGCGGGATGGAAGACAAGAATGTGGAGGTATCTACCTGACGTGTGGAACGGAGTCGGAGTTATCGGATGAACGGGTGGGGCCCAGTCCGGGAGCCGTTACATTAACTTACGACGAGGGAAAGGAACAGCACAAAGCCGTGGATCATTGTATTGTGTTCTACCCTAGGCCGATTATATCAGATGGGCTTGTGCAAAATAGCGTTGTTCTTTAGGGTCTTTGTCAAAGATGAGCGTTAAGATCAGACCAGGCTTCAGAACCTCGGCACAGAATATCCGACGATGGATGCTGACGATCACCCCAGGCTTAGTGGTGTAAATTCTGGCATATTAGGGCTCGGCGGGCGTTTATAAGCGTACAGGAGAGGATTTGTATTCTGCTATCTACTACAAAAAAATGATCAACGAATCTGAAGATCGGGGTCTTGTTGCTGTAGGAGACCAACCTATGCTGTTCACTGCTCTTCATTTCACACTGACGCGTAAATTAGATCACTGGTGCAAATGGAACGATAGGTTATGCATCAGTCATACATGCTCTGCGAACAGGATACCGCGTTCGTTGCATCTTGAGACGAGAAGATGCTATTGAAACCATAAAATCGGGGCCTTCACTCCAACAATTCGAAGGGAAACTCGAATTTGAGATAGTGCCAGATAATACGGTACTTGCTGCATATGACAACGCGCTTCTGGGCGCAAAGTATGTCGTTCACATAGCGGGAGTGTGGCCCATGCCCGTATGTCTTACGAGCGAGTGGCAGAAATTATGGGGTTAATTCGGAGCAGAGCTACCACCCCGACAATGACATTTACTACCCCTTTGTTAGGTCCATGGAGAACATTTTATCGGCTGCAGAAAAATCCGGGACTGTACGGCGAATAGTTTTTACACAAGCCGGGGCTGCGCTCGTAAACCCGGATGACGGGGATGCGCTAGGGACCAAGATGGATAAAGTTATCAATGGTAGTTATCTTTCCATTTTCAGACCGTCCTCGTGGCATGAATTAATGGTGCCACAGAGTACATTGAAGTAAATCCTCAGTCAGCCGAATTCCGTCCTCCTCTCGCCTCACCTCATCATGCATACTGTGGTGCAAAGGCATACTGTATGTCGTACCTGAATTCTCTCCGACAGCGAAACGAACTTCCCTTCTCGATCATCCAGGTAATTCCTGGCACGGTTATAGGGCCATCAGAACTCACTACTACCGCTAAAACAGCGTACAATCAAATGGACCGCATGTCCAGAGCCATGCTATTCAATGAACCGAAGCCTCGTTACGCTTTCGGTTTTGTTCATGTTCAAGATTGCGCAGCAGTTCATATCGAAGCACTAGACGAAAAAAAGGTCCCTAACAATAATATGATTCCAGACTGGTTCATTGCTGCCTCTACCACTAAGGAAGGTCACGAGGGTAAGGATATTTGGAGAGAAGTCGGTGACATGGTAGAATCTGAATTCTCTAAAGAAGTAGAGAGTGGCATGTTCACAATTGGACGGCAAAATTTACCAATCAACATGCCCTACCGGGTTGATTCTAGTTTGACAGAGAAAATGTTACTGGATTCAAAAACCTTGAGGAACTTCGAGGAATGTGTAAAGGAGGTGGGTCAGTGGTACTCTAGAATGCTGGCTAAAGAATCAAATATGGGAGGTTGATGAACTATGTGTGATCCTATTAATGAAATATATTCACATGTGCTGGAAACATGCTTGTTCGTTTCTACCTGTAGGAGGGTACCGGTATGGCCACTAGATCGTGCCCTGTGAGTGTTGTATGAGTCCACCTACACAAAATATAAACAACTGAAAACCGGACTATATACTCGCCCTTCCTTTCCACATCATTTATCAAATAATCAAAAACATGCATTTTCAAATGGATGGACGTGTCACAAATTGACGCCGTGCAAGATTCGGAGTTTTGATTCTCCGAAGCCCGCAATGACTACATCAATACAAATAATACCCCACCCCGCAACGAGAGTGAAAACAGAATTGAGTTCAAACTCCCATATTCCTTCCTCTTTGAATCAAAGACAGACGATGAAGGCTGTTCAAGTTTTAAGCCCCGGGAACGCCGCCGTGGTGGATGTCCCAATCCCCAAACTTCCCTCTCCAGTACATCTCCTTATTAAAACAGTCGCGGTGGCACTCAATCCCACAGACTGGAAACATGTTGAAAATGAGCCTGGGCCTGTCATCGTAGGCTGTGACTTCAGCGGCATCGTTGAAGAAGTTGGTTCCGACCTCCACCCGGCTTTCAGGAAGGGCGATCATGTGTGGGGTGCCGTTCACGGTAGCAACCCGTTGCAGCCAGATAACGGCGCGTTTGGAGAGTACCTCGTCGCGAAGAGGACCATGGTGGGGAGAGTACCTGAGGGGAGAACATGGGAAGAAATGGCGACATTAGGTGTGGGTATTCTGACCGTGGGACAGGGATTGTATCAAGCCATGAAGCTTCCATTTCCGGGGGAGGGAGGCGATGGGAAGAAGAAGACCATTTTGATTTATGGGGGGTCGAGTGCATCAGGTGCATTGGGAATTCAGTTTGCTAAGTTGTAAGTTTTGCAATTGCTCGTGATGCTTTTCTCCTACCCACTTTTCTCTTTCACCCTGAGAACGAGAGATACTGACAGGTTCAGATCCGGGTTAGAGGTTTTGACGACTTGCTCTCCATCCAATTTTGACTATGTAAGAGGACTTGGGGCGGATGTAGTCTTCGACTATAATTCGCCAACCTGTGCAGCCGACATTCGCGCTCACACAGATAATAAATTATACTACATCTGGGACACCATCAGCAATGCTACGTCCTACGCTATTGGCGCATCTTGCCTCTCCAGCTCTCCGCCCGCAGACCAAACTCTGCATTATGGCACTATCCAACCACCTCCCGAAGCTGGAACCTTTGCCGAGAATGTAGTCGTTGCCTTCACGCTTAGCTACTCTGCACAAGGTGAGCCATGGGAAATGGGACCATGGAAGTTTCCAGCCAGTGAAGAGGATTACAAATTTATGATTAAATGGATGGAGATTGCACAAGGGCTCTTGGAGGAGGGGAAAATCAAGCCACATCGACAAGAAGTCAGAGAGGGGGGGTTGGAGGGAATTATGAAAGGACTTCAGGATTTGAAAGAAGGAAAAGTTAGTGGAGTGAAAGTTGTATATCGATTTGGGGAGATTTAGGAGTTATTAGGGTTTGGTTCACTGTTGAAGTGAACTTATATAGATAGGATACTTTTCGCTAGTAACACGAGACAAAAGAAAAAACTCAAAATACAACAAGATGAAAATAAAACAGACCTTCTTCATCAAATATGCAGCTGTCTCCTCAGTCAATACTCTTCCTAATCAAAGGGCAATGACAGTCGGAGCCTGCTTTTCCTTAACCAACCCCGTCACCGTCTCTGTATGATCAGAGCTTAAATGTGCTGCGCTAACAAAAGCCCCAGCCACAACGCCCAGCGCAGCAAACCCCGTATACATAATCCACATATTTCGAATCGCCCATGAAAAGCTCTCCTTGACTGCCAGTCTCCACGCGGCGTCCTGGAGAGTAGCACCCAACATAACATTTGCAGCAGCATTCTTACCCGATAATTGATTTAACATATCCGCAGGTAAGCCGGTTGCGCGTAGAAATGAAGCACGCTTGTCCATAGAGTTCTGGAAGACAGTGCCGGCGAGTACAACAGAGAAAGTAAGAGCTATGTTCCGGATGAAGCTAAGTGTGGAAGTTGCAGTCGCAACGTCTTTCTGTAGAACTTGACTTTGTACCGCAATGAGAGGCGGCTCAAAGAGTAGACCAGAGCCGATACCACTAATGATGAGACAACCAATAACTTGGGCTTTGCTTGTGTGTGCGTTAAAATTTATGCAAAGACCGAAGCCAAGACATAAGAGAATTGTCCCGACCCAGATAAGCTCGCGGAAGCGGCCTGTGCGGTGAATCAGAATCCCTCCAGCTATGCCAGCACAGGCACCAGTTACGATGAATGGCAGTAACATGAGGCCAGATGTTAGGGGTGTGGCTTCGAGGACTGCTTGGAAGTAGAGCGGCAAATAGTATTCTGCACCGATAAACACCTTGATTAGGTTAGATCAAGATATATAGAGTGGAGGGACAAGATCATGCTTACAAAGCCATGGAAGAATGCTACAGAAAAGGAGGCAATGTTGGATGAATGACGGAAGAGCTCCATAGGAATAAGCGGGTACTTGGCTACGCGGGTTTCGCTATATATGAAAGCAAAAACCATCAGGAAGCCGATGACAAGGAGGGCAACGACCTTTGCAGAGTCCCATGCGAAAATTACACCACCAAAGTCGAGCCCTAGTGTGCATTTTAGTTACATATACATCTGTAAAATACAACAACCTACCCAACAAAACCATGAGCGTGAAACCCAGAAAGGTGAGAATGCCCCACCAGTCTATAGCTTTGATGCCATCGACGAAGGATGTGTTCTCATGCTTGATATCGAGGTAAAGTAGGATCAACCCAAATGCGAGACCACTAATGGGCAGATTGATGTAGACTTTCCTTGTTAGCAAGCAATTTATACCACTATGTATCAGTTCGGAAGTATAAACTCACAGCACCATCTCCATGAAACGAGAGACGCAAAAACACCACCTAGAATTGGACCAATGCCTCCAGCCAATGCCCAAATTCCCTCTGTGAGGCCCATGAGTAGGCTGCGCTGTCTGTAAACATTAATCAGCCAATGTCAATTATGGGGAATGTTAATCAATATCCATACCGCATACTGAACAAATCGCTAATACAAACGTGAACTAAGAGAATCAGCCCTCCGCCAGCGGCACCCTGAAATGCTCGACCGATGATGAGCGTCTCCATAATTTTCGCAGTAGCACACACAGCGGACGACACAAAGAATGTTGCGAGGGCCAGCAAGATGATTATTTTGCGGCCCCAGATATCTGATAGTTTGGCCCAAATTGGGCCCGAGGCCGCATTTGCCAGAAGATAGGAGCCACCGATCCAGGTATACCCCGCTGCAGACTTGAGATCGCTGGATATTGTAGGTGCTGCTGTGGCAACAATTGTCGCATCTAATGCGGCTACAAAGAGGGAGAGCTGGGGATACGAGTTAATAGATGACGGAGTGTTTGTAAGGGAAGGCCAAGTCGAAGTCATTAGGTATAGGTACATACAAACAAGGCGAGCAGAATGGCAATAATGCGCCATGTGCTTCTTGGTTTGACATCCATCTCAGCGATTGAAAAAATATCATCGGGTACTTTTTGACGCTCATGGGCGTTTGTAACATTGGTTTTGCATCCGCGTTGTGTCTCTGACTCACACAAGCTAGACTGTTGCGTGGGGCTGATGACCATTCCTAGCTCTTGTTCCATGATGATAACAGATTCAAAATACAAGCCAATTAAAAAAAGAAATAAAGCAGAATTTGAGTTGTGAGGGTGTAAGGAAATAGAGAAAGGACCTGACGTCGAGCAAAAGAAATGGTTGATGACTAGTATAGACTCATAGACAGATGACTAGCGTACTAGTAATAGCGTACCCACTAGCGGGTGGATTTATGCGGCCAAGTGTTGTATTTGTCCTCCTTTCAGGTGATCGCTAGTCGGCACTGTTTGTATTGGCTCCTTGGATGAACTAGTGACAGAAAATCCCACAATGACTCCGCCTTTGATTTCTGACCATTTTTTTACACAGAGTAGTAACGTCTGTGAAGAAAATGACGATGAGCGTGCTGAATTATACGCCGATCGACCAACTCGGCTACCTACGAACCTTCCAACACCTTTGTTGACCAGCCATATTTCGATGCTCAGGCTATTATGGTTTCCTCTAGAAAGGAGACGCAAGGGTTGCTCTAAGGGACACTATTTCCAATATTAATTTAGTCGTTGATAATCCTACTTTCTTTTAGTTTGGAAAAGTCCGTGACTTTCATATGACTAAACTAAATGTTAAAGTGAAGAATACTGGTAACGTTATAAATCACACCAACAAGACTAGGAATCTCACGGAATTTGTACTTTTTTGCAGTCCACAATGAGGAACAAAATTTAAAGGAATTTCTCAAGTGTAGATGGATTTTGCCTTTACATTACCTTCATTGAATACATTCATATAATTACTTGGGCGTCCGCTTCAAGTATCCCTTATTACGGAGACCCAATCACAATGTTGAAATTGCTGCACTTTGGCTATGAAGATTGGTTAAGTGAATACTTGTTAGATGCTATTGCCCCGCGCTTGTTCATATTACAGAATGGGAAGTGCGATTAGTAATGATGATAACTGCTCATAGTTGAAGCGTTGCAAGGAAACCACAGAAGAGAATCGACATTGCATTCCTTCAGTTTCCAGATGCGAAAAATAAGACCTTAGTACTAGGAGGTAAAAATTGAAATATTCAATATAAGAATTCATGAATTCATGCTAGAATTGATGCTCACTCTGTTAGGTAGTATCACTGTGAGCCTATTACTATCCTCAGACAACGATTTCATTGTCATCACAAAACAATAGCCTTTAAGGACGCGAAGTTCAACGATGTAATGATGGCATGGATCTCAATTTGAATGTTCTCCATTTTTCACCTTCGAAAAGTCCCACACGAGCAGGATCACTGCTATAAAAGTGGTCGGAGTATAGAGAGCTCTCTTTATTTGAGACAGTACAATTACTGAACTAAGCGAGGCGGGGGCATTTAGTGCTAATATGCTTCAGATATGCCTGGGTTAATGTCACATTAGCCGAAGGAGATTGACGGCCAGGACCGCGTTCGGCTTTTGCGATCAGCTCACAGTTACTTTAATATCGAGTTAACAGATCTTGGCCATTGATATATTCGTTCTATTCTCATTTCATTGTAATCAACAATGATGACATGGTGATTGGCTCGCACATCACTAATGTCTCTTTCCTAAAGATTCAAATACCGCAGGTCCCTCTAGTTATCATACCGTAAATCTAAGTTGGAAAACTCACTTGAATCATAAAACTTCCTTATCCCAAGATGAGGTCTACTGGTTTAGTTGCCGGTATTACCGTCTTTGCTACATTAGGCAAGTTCATTAATAATCTTGCCATTTTACTCTATGATGAAATCGACTAATGGTCTTCACAGCGTTTGGGCAGTCTGAAACAAGCAAATACTACGATCCTCTAACAGGAATATCCTACTCTTCCATCACACACCCTAATGGCGTGACTTACCGAGTCGCATTTCCCACAAATTCCTCCACCTCTGACGCAATCTTACAAATTGTTTCCCCAAAGACTTTCTCCTGGTGTGGTCTAGCCTGGGGTGGCCATATGACACAAAACCCCCTTTCAGTAGCCTGGGACACGAAAGCAACGACGGGGCAGAAAGCTGTGATCGGTGGAAGAATGGCCTTGTGAGTTGCTTCCGGTCAAACAAATACTGTCGGGATGCAGCAATAGATAAACTGACTATCGGACAGTGGATACTATGCCGTTCCCCAACCATACGATGGTGTTTCGCACTCTTATCTCAAAGGGACTGACTCCAACTCAACGCACTGGCAGGTCACAGCGCGGTGCCAGGGATGCACACGGTGGAGTAGTGCGGATGGAGACTCCAATCTTGACAACCTTACTGAGACGGTTTTCGCATATGCATGTTCGAGTGTGCCACCTGATGACCCGACGAACAATCAGAGCATGTTCAATATACATGAACAATACGGGATTTGGAGTCATGATTTGTCCAGCGGGAGGAATGCGAGTTTTGGACAATGGGTCAAGGATAATGTGCCCACTGGGATATAGGAAAGGTGGGAAATGAAAAGGTTAGTAGGAATTATAAGCAGATAAGCAGAGGGGAAAGAAGGTAGATTAAGGACCAATTGTCATGTAGAATCAAGTGCCTGATAGTGTGCTCACCAAACATCCGTGACCAGCCAATCAACCCTACCGAACCAGACGGCGTAACGCCCGATTCTCGTATGCAACACCAACATCTCAACACGCAACAACTCTATTAATATAAGCTTAATTAAGGCTGCACCTGCGCTATAGAATCTTTAAAAACTAGCAAAAAGGTTATATACATGTAAATTTCAAGATAGTACAGTATTGAGAGTATCATACTTACTTACAGGTATAAAGATAAATTAGGCTCATATAACCTTCAGGCTTAAAGTTAATTGGCTTTTTACTTATAATAAGAATACAAGCTCTTATAG